>CBVK0103606939.1:0-10912 GCA_900067695.1 Picea abies | reverse complement strand
CCCGACACCAAATCAAAAGAGAAATAAATGTCCCTCTTTGGTGGAAATCCTAGGATTTCCTCAAAAACATATTTAAAATCTTTCAATACCAAATGGTCTTCAATACTTGTCACTTTATATCTAATCGCCTCTTCCATATGGGTTGCAAAAAATTGACATGCCTTCTTGGAAAACTTTTTCAGTTGCATGGCCAAAATCTCTCTAACAACTACAACTCTTGGAATACATTGAATCTTTCCTTGCTGCCCTTTCTCATCAATACAAGTTATTGTCTTGTTGTAACAATCTAGGATAACATGGTGGTTTTCCAACCAACCCATACTAATTAGACAATCATATGAAACCAAAGGTATAATGTTCACATATACCTTTGTGTTGAGTCTATCCCTGTCTATTGGACAATCTTTAACCAACTCATTGATCTTCCTCTTAGCCCATGTGGCTAACTGAACTAACCAAGATTTCTTATGCTTACTCCTGTGTAAGTGAAATCTTTCAACAACGTTAGAGTTTATGTAACTATGGCTAGCTCCATAATTAATTAAAATTGTTATGGGATGGTTATGAATCTTACCTTCCACTTCAATCATGGGGGATTGATACTCTACTTGCTTGTTGTCCAAGGCCACATAAATCCTTGGCATGCTTCCTCCCATGTCTTCCACCATTTCAACCTCCTGAATGTTGTGGACAATCCTCATTCTTTCTCCTTTGTGAGGGCAATCCCTATATAAGTGATTTCCCTCACATTTCCAACATTGCACATGTTGCTGCCTTGGCCTTTTCCCAAATGAATTTATAGTCTTATTCTCATTTTGGGTTGACTGACTTTGCTGATTTGCATGGGAGTTGTTCTTGAAAAATGGTGGCTTAAAGTTTTTCTACCTTTGATTATTTTTCCCTTTCATCTCGTCATTTCAATATTTTTGGAAGACCGACCTCCTTCTGCTCTGCTCATAAATATGCTTTTCTCTCCTTATGGTCTCCTCCAAAGTTTTTGGGTTATCATATTGTATCTTGTCACTGTATTTTTTATGAGCTCCACATACTTCAACAACTCAAATTCCTCTTCTCATATTCATCCATTGTCATGCTTCCCAACTTGAGTTTAAATAACTCCTTCATCTTCCTTTCATAGTAATTCTCTGACAAATATTTTTCTTGGAAATATCATTTGAATTTCCTCCATGAGATCCTCTTCTCATCAAGGTGTTTGGATTGCTTAAGCTGATCCCACCACATGGTTGTCTTTCCTTGCAAGTGGTAGGTTGCAATTCTAGCTTCTATTCGGGAGGGGTAATCATGCAACTGAAAATATTTCTTCATTTCCAACAGCCAAGCCTTGACCTCTTATCCCTTCCTATGCTCACCATTGAAATTTTGTGGCTTTATTTTTCCAAGTTCACCTTGCAAGATGTCTTCTTCATGCCTTCTCCTTTGTCTTCTGACAAGAGACACACTTGAGATGCTCCCTGGCCCTGAACTGACATGAGCTCTCCTAGTGGATTGCTCTGGAGAATGATGACACCTTCTCCTACTCCTTGACTGTCTGTCATTCCCATGCTCATCATTTCTGCTATGGGATTTGGATGCTATCACTTGTCTAGCATTGGCTTCTTTCTTCGTGCTAGAGTCCTTATAGGATTTCTTTTACAACATGTTCAAGCTTTGTAGTATCTCTTCCCGAGATTTCATAATATTTTCATTATCATCCCTATATCTCTGCACTTCTCTCTGCAGGCTCCTCATAGTTATAGACTCCTACTTGTCTCTTCTTCCATTAGACTCCGTCTCATCATTTCCCATGCTGACATGCAAACCTATAAATTCCTCTTCATGATTGTAGGACCCCTGGGCATCTTCCATGGCTATAGTTCTCATACAGGAACCAAACAACCTTTCTGAACCTATAAATTTTGTAAAGATATGAATGCAAACAATTTTTTGTTAGATAAAAAATAAATACATACATAATTTTGGAAAAGACTGCATAAATTTTCGTGCCCTTTAATTCCACCAATGATCTTCTTTTCAGTTGTTTGCAAAGTTTACATCTCAAATTAATTTTCTGGGTTAATAGATGGATTCTCCTCCTCAAGAACTTTCCATTGATTATTCATTTTCCAAATTCTGAGTTCCGAGTAGAAAGCTATGGTCTTCAAAAGTTTTGACCGTTTTCCCCTTTTAACCCTATATGCTACATGTGTCATCTTTCTCTCCCAACACATTTTTAGGTACCCATAGCCCAATTATTTCTCCATGGATGACTTCTATGGTTCATATGATTTCCATAGAATTCTCCTGTTCCCCAGACGAACTTCGGAGCAAGGAGTTATGCATTCTGGAAGAAATCTGGTGTCAAAATATGCCTTGCACTGTTTAGGCTGTAACTTCTTCATATGATCTCTGTTTTGTGCTCAGAATAGCTCATTGGATAGCTCTTTCCAAGCTCTTCTATTTACAATATAGAAACATAGTGTACCTTTGTACACTTTGCTATCATGGGTTTTGATTTCCTAGAAACGTTGTTTAGGGCCTCAAAATTGCCTCGCAAGTTTAAGGCCTTCAAAAATTAGAAATTTTCATGGAAAATTCTTTAATTTACTGCTGTAACGGTCTATAGATCCAAACCGTCGATCTTAGAATTGGGAATAATCCCAATCGTTGATCCGCTTAGCCTTGCCAAGCCGTGACTAGACCTCCGCAAGCCTCTTAGACCCTTCCCATTGGAAAGTCCAAGTTGCTAGGTACGTGAATTCCCCCGAAATCCATGGTCTGAAACACTGTCAGACTCTTCTTATCGGAAAACTCCCATCGAAATAGGGCTTTCCATGCTTATTTATCCTTTCGAAATCCAAACTCTGATAGCCTATCGAGCTCGATCTATTGGACTCACCCATCAGAAACATTCTCTCCGAATGAGACCTTTCGACAACCTTCTTCAAAAGACCATTGGGAACCATCCTTTCTGAACCATCATAACTCTCCCTTCTGAGACATCGAAACTCTCCCTTCTGAAAACATGCATCTGATTTCCACATAACATTCTATGATTCTCCCACCCTTGCTAACATGTCCTCTGACATGACACGTTGATGTGGTAACTTATGTGGCATTCTCCTCTGCCCTTGGCCCTTCGAAGACAACATGCTCATCCGATAGATCAAATGATCAACAATCATGCTGATCAACGATCGTGATCATCTTGGGTTCCAAAACTATGCACTAGTTACCTCGGTCACACTAACTTCATCGAAAGGTGAAGTTACCCCCAGACTTCCCGAATTGACCTTTTCGAAGTCACCTTTCCGAGAAATATAATGACCGAGAAAATTGTTGATCTACGACCATGATCATCTCGAGCTCGTGCCATCAAAATCTTCTCTTCGGACCCAAACTCATGTTCGACTTCAAGATTTTCCAAAACCTACTTCTTGATAACCTATTAGGAATGCCCTATTTGAAACTTTTGCAATTGAATCTTGACTGTGAATCCTCATAGTTGAATTAATTTGGGCCATTGATTACTAAAATTTAGAGCCACCATGAAACATACATGAACCCTCCAGGCCAAAATTGACTTTGCACCCTATAACTTGATGCCATAAATGTCCTCTTTTGACTGCTCTAAAGCACTCAACTTGAGTCTATCGAAAAATTTGGGGATTCCTCTTCAATTCACCATTTTTTCCCAAATTCGTCACAAGACGAAATTTGCAACCACGAATTTTCTCAATTCGTGATGGCTTTGGCCCATACAACTCAATGTTGAACCATAAGCTCTGATACCAATCTGTAACATTCCCCAACTTAACTAAGGAACATTACTACATAGAATACACATAAATTCAAATTTTTTTTCTTGCTAATTCATTTCCTGCAGCTTATTAGCCACAATTTATACACATAATTAATTAGTTTATGGTACCCATAATTAAATACGTCTACATCATTCTAATGCACATGAGTGTAGCTAAATAAATACTTTATAACAACACATAAAACAATTCCCATTCACAAAGTAAAATGCACAACCATAAGACTCATAAGAAAACTCAGATAATAGACAAACACTTATCTTTAAAAGAAAGTTTGTGCAACCAACTGTTTGGGAAGGACGTTCCACCCAACCCCATAGACTTGTTGTTCTAAGTCTCAACAACAAGTCACCCCCGAGTTGGGGATAAAATTCCACAAGATAAGGGTGCCTCTAACAATCCACTCATAGCTCAATATCCCACAACCTAATGGTATTCTCCCACAACTATTTCAAATTTCCTCTAGCTCTCTTCCTTTTAATCTGCCCAACCCAAGGAATGTACCCCTTCGCTACTCTTACTCCATTGGGCTTCCCTTTCATTTATCAAGGTTTCTCTCTGGCACATGTAACCAAGAATCTTTCTGCTGGGAACTCAAGGGAACTCACTTCTAGGAAAACTACTAGTAAAAACAACGACACATCACTTGTTGTTATACTGCAACTCGCTCAGGAGTTCACTTTTCAAGGCTCACAACCTGGCTCTTCAGTATTCAACTCCAAAAATGCTTTATCATGTTTAGAATTCACCCAACCTTCTTGCTTCAGCTCCCACACTCTTCTCCCATGTTCTCTGCTTGTTGTTCATGAAAAACTCCATGTGAAAAACTGATTGTTACTACCCATATAATTTTCCTCTCTTTTCCCAAGATAGTTGACTGGTCACTTTGCCCAATGTTGATTATACCTCAGCCCCATGCTCACCAATAACTATGGGATGTGACTTTCACACCCACCCTCTTACATGAGTTTAATGATTGGGCTCTCATACACTCAAACAAAAAATAGAAGTTTTCGCCAAATGATAATAAAATTCAAAAATATGGGTTTGAATTAATACCCATAATTAATTCCCCCCTTGGACCCCTTTTAGACACTCTCTAGGCATCCCCCCCTTTCTTGTGGATTAATCAACCCCCATCTTTGTCCATATCCCTAGTAGATGGTATCACATTATATTTATTAAAATTCAGAAAATACATTTTACATCGCTTGGCCATAGCCACATTCATATCTACATTATGCATTAGTTAAACTGAGGATTATAGCGGGGATGTTACAAGAGTCATATTCAACAACCATTGCATTCTCCCATTCTAATTTTCCTTTAACTTCTACATAAGTGGAGGGATCATCTGTGACAATTTTTTTTCCATGAGAGCAAAATAAGATCTAATCCTTCGAGTGTTGGATGGATCACCAATCTCAGAACCTGCAGACTCAAGTGTCTTCCATGCCCAAATTGGAAGATGAGGAGTAGTAGCGGGAACCACTCTAGTATTTGTAGAAAATTCAGGTGGATCACTCAAACGAGTAGGTGAATTAGGAAGCGAACACAACTTCAATTGAAGATTGAGACAATTGCAAGGAAACATGAGGTTCAACAGACTCAGGTGGTGGAGAGCCTTCGTTGAACTGAACATTTCATCGAATGATAATATCTTGTTTGGATGTATCAAAAATCTTGTAAGCTTTAGAATCTTCACCATAAACAAATATGCACTTGTGAGATTTGGGATCCAACTTTTTCCATTTTTCATTTGGGATATGTGCCCAACAATCGTTGTCAAATATCTCGAAATTGCTAATGTCTGGTCGACTTCTACTCCATTTTTCTTCAAGAGTAACTTGGAAAAATGCCTTAGTAGGACCCCTGTTCAAAATATGGTTAACACAACAAACAACTTCAACCCATTATCTTTTCTATAATCCTTTTGAATAAAAAATACATCTAGCCATTTCAACCGAGGTTCGATTTTTCCTTTTGGCAACCCCATTCTGTTGGTGTGTGTAAGAAATTGTTCTTTCATGCTGGATGTCATGCTTGGATCAATATGCTTCAAATTCATGCTTAATGTACTCCCCTGCATTGTCAGTTCAAAGAGTCATGCATTTACCAAATTGTTTTTCAACTAGGGATTTAATTTCTTGAAAAACACCATAAGCTTCACTTTTATGCTTCAAGAAATAAACCCATGTCTTCCTGCTATAATCATCAATAAAGGTAATGAAGTAGACATCACCTGATAATGAAGGAGGCTCAAGAGGACCACATATGTCACTGTGAACTAGCTGCAACTATTCTTGGGCACACCAGGATTTATCCTTAACAAATTTTTCCCTGTGATGTTTATGAGGGACACAACCTTGACAATCACCTTTAGTGGAAGAAACTGTAGGTAAGCCATGCACCATTTTATACAAAAGTTGCATTTTACCATAGTTCAAATGACCTAGCCTCTCATGCCACAACTTACTTTGTTCATCAACATGCACAACATAAGAATATAATGGTTATTTGTTGGGTGAAGTAAAACCACTGAACTTAAACAAACCCGCTTCATGATCAACCAAACCAGGTGAAACAATTTTGAAATTGTTTTTGATCTTTTTGAGAACATATCTATCAAGCCATGCTTCAACCTTATAACCTTTTTGACAAGCACAGTAAGCAGAAAGAACACTGATGGGCATGCATTCAACATGAAAAACATCTTCCAATACACCATTAGGAATCTGAGTATTACCAAAACCAACTACTGAAAGTTGTTTACTATCACTTATTGAAACTTTCTAAGCCGTGTGTTTTTTTTTTCATAAGAGGTGAATAATGAAGTAGTACCGATCATATGATTAGAAGCACTTGAATCCATAATCCATTCCACAAAAGAAGACGAATTATATGGTTGAACATAATAGGCACTAAGAGCTACTCACTGTCCCTTGGAGGCTTTCTTTTTGGCCTTTTCTAGTTCATTCTGTCTCTTAAAGCAATTCTTCTTAGCGTGATTGGTTTTGCCACAATGCTTGAAAGAGTTCCATACTTTATTCTTTGAGGCATCTGCAGGAGCATCATTAGAAGTTTGATTGGAAGTACTAGCATAATGAGACTTGGTATTCTTATGAGAACCTTTATATGGATTCTTCTTAGTGTGTGTCAAATGGGCTTTGCGAATGACCAATTGTCTCGATGAGATCAACCTGTCCTATTCACAGATCAAGACTTTGCAAAAATCTTCAAAAGTATGTTTCATAGTTCCATTAGACATTTCAATGGCCCTATTCCAAGTTTATATGACCATATCATAAACATGAAAATTTATGTTCTACAAGAATAATGAGAGCTCTATTGATTGTTTTTTAATCCTTACCACAATTGTTAAGCTTCTCATTATAAGTCTTTAAATCGGTAATAAATGACTAAATTATGCCAAAGTCTTTGGGATCTAGCTCATGAATTTTCTTCTCAAGATAATAAGAAGAGACATCACCAGTCTCTTCATACAAGGAAGCTAAGTTTTCCATACCTTGACATGGCCATCTTTAGCTTGAATTTTAAAAAAATAGTAGTTAGCATGCTCATCTCATCATAGGCGATGCTGCACCATTGCCACCCAACCATAGGAACCTACACATGCCTTCCTTCGAGTTGAGCATAGTAGTTTACCCTGGGAAACCCTTCTACACAAGGGGAGAAAACCCAACACCTTTTCTTATAGAGAAGATCCTTGCCAATACAATATAACCATGAACTAGCTCTATCTAGTAAAGTAAACTAACAAGAAAGAATTCTTGATAACACATACTTATCTTTTTTGCTCAGATATGCACTCTAGAACAGTCAAGGAGATGGCTCTACTGTTGTCCAAATGATGGCTTAGATCACTGTCTCAAACTATCATAAATCAACCTTTTATATCTGTCACTTTGCTGCCTCAAGACTGCTGTTATAGGTGTGCCCAATTTGCTGTTCAAGCACATAAATATATGTTGCTACATGTGTGCCCAGATATGCCTTAGACTTAGCCTCAGACTAGGCCTCTTCGCTGCCTCAAATTAGACCACCTGCGGCTGCTACAGAGATATATCAGACCCGAATTGGTTGTGTCAAAATGAGAAGGATAGGCTTATATTTATATTAATTTGTCATTGTACTTTAGGGCCGACTTTCCCATCTAGAAATTATAATTTCCATGTGGGGCCGAATTTTCTTTTGGAGCATTATAATTCTACTTTATTATTTTCTATTGAGTTGACTTCTCCACTGAGATCTTTCTTGACTTCTTTGGCATCTTCATCTATAAGAAAAGGTTATCCAGGAGGTGAATACCTCCCATAGCTATTAGAAACATCAACAACTTGTTCACATTGATCCTCCCAGGCAACTAATTCTTTTGCATCAATTGGTTTCGTGCTTGCACCATTGACTAGGCACTAGAGATTCTTTCCCCCAAGTATGTCAATCATCTTTCGCTTCCAAACAAGACAATTAGTGTTGTTGAATTTTCAATTTTCAGATCTGATAATTATTTCCTCATGATTTCAAACATAATTTTATGCCACTGTTATCATAGAATAATTACAAACTGAAAATCTCAACCAAAATAAATTTGTAGTGGAAACAACAAAATCATAGAAAGATAGCCATGCACAATAGACACAAGATTTTATCCCGGGAAACCCAACCTTGGGAGAAAACCCAACAACTTTTCTTAAGAAGAATTCCAACCAATAAGTACATCACCATAAATACGAAGAAACCTAACACAAAGAATTTCACCATTGTATGGGGAAGAACCCTCAAAGATAGAGAAATCCAGACAAGATAACGTACCTCAAAATTTGCACAACTAGCAACTGACAACTGGAAACTGCAACTACAACTATAACTGGGACTTGCACACTTGATGAGAAGAGCTGTGATTGTGAAAATGAAACGATCAAGCCTCTTATTTATATAAATTGAGTCACCTTTAATTTTCTTGTGGGGTTGACTTGTCCTTTTGTCTTCAATATTTCATTTAATGCTTTCCGGGTTTTTTTTTATAGTTTAATGAGATTTGACTTGTCTTCTTGGTATTTCTTCTTTACTAGAAACATTTTTCATGAGCCTTGTTGATTTTTCTTCTCCTCACATGCACGCCTAATTAATATCAGGCTCTAATGTTGAGTAGATCCACCGAGAATCTCTTTATCACAAGGGGTCTCTTGAGCCTACATCTTCAACGTTAGACTAGACTTGTAAACAAGTCAAACCTGTCTTATAAATAGATCACTCCATCCTGGAGCAGGCAATGTGAGAGCATCTTGAGTCTCTTTCACTCCCTGTCAAATCAACATGACTAATAGGAGAAAGACTGCCCCTGGGCCATTCAACACTAGCCAAATCGGCATGGCCCCGTGAGCGAATGTATCATTCTTTCTTGGTCAAATCAACATGACCAATCTAGGAGAATGTCTTCCCGATGTTGTTAACTGGAGAAACATCAACAAGTGCCAACTAACTCGAGCACTGAAGAAACCTCTGAAGTCATGATGATCAAGTATGAGAAAAAAAACTAATGCAAGAAAAACCAGAGCAAATAACCTGAATATCTGCCTGTGGAGCTGTAGATCATAATGGAAAGGTTGTAGTTTTGCAATAAACCCTCATTGCCTCTGTTGAGAGAAATAACCAACTGTTGAAGACTCAAAACACAGAAAGAGAGCACCTAGTTGAAATTGAGGCCATATGGTGCGTGAGGAAGCAAAATGCGGTCGTACAGACGTGGCCGTATGCGCAGAGAGGGATATCAAGCATAAACACCTTTGAATATGAGGAAAAATTCCTTGAATAGGTAAATCGACCTTTAAAGAGACAAATCGACCTCTTAATTAGACATAAACCCTTGGATCTAAGGAAAAATGACCTCTAACCAACATATCACTCTTTTGAAACACAAATTGAGCCTCTAAACTGCAAATCTCAAAGAAACATAGACGTACACCTGTAATATGGGTGAAAGCAATCCAATTTCAACAAACCCCAGTTCGTATGGTGCAAGAAATAGTGGGAATTGGCCATGTCAATCCTCCAATAGTTAAATCATGGCACGCTGAAGGATAAACATAGATTTGGAAGAGAAAAGCGGCCACCAACGGTGAAATCAACCCCTAAACATGCAATTTGGATGAAATCGTTCCAATCTAGGAGAAAAACATAGAGGAAACACTTTCGTATAGCAACCCTGCATGCAAATGGGAGAAAACAAAGAGGTCATACAAAAAATGGGGCCGTACGGTCCATACAAGCAACAAAGAGGAGTGAGATTGGGCTAGGTAGACAGAGGACAAAAACACAAACCCACATAAATAAATTCACCAAAAAAGGCCTCCTAGATAAAAAGTTATCAGCTGTGGAAGAAATGGCCAGGTTTGATAAAAAAAATAGTCCTTGTAAAAAAAATAGGCTTGGTAAACCACCAAACCTAAAAATTTACCCAAAAAACCTAAGGTTAAACAAAATTTAAATGACCTAGCTTAGGCTAGGCAAATTAATTTAAATCTGGGAAAACAATCGTCGATTTTGATGAACCAATAGTCGATCTTGACTAATTCATGTATTTTGGAGACAATGACGAGGTTCGATTTGAGGAAAAAGGCTAAAAAAAGGCGAGATCTACTTAGCTCCGGAGAAAATTGAAGTGGTTGTCTAGATAAAAGAAAATCCACAAGAGAGGGGGCCCAAACAAACAGAACCACTGAAACTTGATGCAAAAAATTCAAAAGAGAATTTGTGCAAGGAGAAAGAGCTCAGTAACTGACTCTGATACCATGCTAGATTCGAGAAATATGCCTTAACATACAATGAAATCCAACTGGTCTAAAATCCTATGCATGCATCAATAGAGCATAAATCAAAGAGAGAAAGAACCAAGAGAGACAAAAGAGAGAGACATATTTACGTGGTAAAAACCCAATGTGGGGAAACATTCGTAGAAGGCTCGGTCTTCTATTCCTCAAGAAAAATCCAATCTTACAAGACCATCGCTCCACATTGTTAGAATGTGCTTGTTTTACCATAGACAATATCACTATTGTCACCCAACCATAGGC
>CBVK0103606889.1:0-18202 GCA_900067695.1 Picea abies | reverse complement strand
TCCCATTTTATTTGAAATCTGCAAAATAAAAATATTACTAATAATAATAAAAATTAAGGGAAAATGGGAAAAAATTTACTGTGAATCCAAGAGATATGGTGATGCCCCAAAAATATTCCTTGCTTTCTCTTATTGAGTGCCCATATAAATCCCTTTCAAATCCAAAAATATATACCCCAAACTTTAATGTGAAAATGAAATGAGGGAACCCTTATTTTGTAGTTTATATGATAAATGTACAACTAGATTGATGTAAAAGTTGTTTTTGCATTTTTTTTATTTGAACATTCCATCGATTTATCGTTGTACTAACATCAACTACCATGACAAGGATACAAACCATATTTTGATTAGCATCATATTTGTAACATCCTCGGTTTTAATCTCCACGAATTATAATGAAATTGGATAAATGTAAATTAAGTGAGCCGATGTGTTGGGAAGAAGAGACTGTATTGATTTAATGTGGTCGGGGGACGAATCGGGGGACGAAACAGAAGTGACACTGATGATATATTTGACCTTGACCCAATAATATGCAAGAAGAGATGAAATGCAAACGTTTCATTACATGAATTCTAATTACAGTAGGGAGAAGGTTTCTCTTTTCCATAATACAAAAACTACAAGTACAATTTCTCAATTTTTGAATGATATGAATTCCAAACAATCAAAGCTATCAATTTTTCCAATTTTCTCTTTTGAACAAATATATGAATGCCAAAATTTCTTACAAAGACTACTAAAAAGAAGAATAACCTTCAGTTCTTTCCTTTTCAAATTAGAACAGAGATGTAATGAAGAAAAGAAAGAATGGTCTAAGAAAACTAGTGCACTCTCAACAATATTCCCAAATCAAACTCACAATGCAATCAAAAAATAAAATGATAAGAAAACCTTTTGTCGAATGCAAACAAAAATTGTTTCTTAATCAATCAACAATAAAAAAGTAAAAAAACAATCCAAAACTCAAAATCAATCAAGAACTACTTATCAAACAAGAACCCAGGAACAAAGTCTAGAGATTATACCCTTGCGACAAGAAGTCAAGAAACAAAACTTCCAAAGCTTGTAAAGAAGACTTCCAATCCTTAAAAATCAATCAAATCCAGGCTTAAAAGTTGTAAACCAATCATTCACTAGTGCCAAAAGTTCATCCCAAGCAGTAACTACAAATCTGGGAAAAGAAAATAAAAGTGACTATCACCCAACAATACCTACAAGACTTGTCGCAGACTGCAAAGGAGTACAGTGCAACGTCGTCTCTCTAGTCTGCACAAGTAGAGTGCAACAACAAGGAATCATCACAGGATGTCAATAGGACATAGTGCGATGATCTCTGAATAAAAATAAATTGGGAAAAATGAAAAAATTTCTTAATGAACCTTCAAGACCAAAGAGTCAAGATGGATCACCCACAGACTCAGAGAATGAATTTGATCAAAATAAGGAAGGCTAAAATAAAATAATTAGCAAAAAACCAAAAAGAGGTTGTATCCCTAGTATGGTCACCAATTTCATTATCAGAAAAATAGGTAAGTGTGGACACAAACTAATCTCCCTAACTTCCACATGAATTTAGAACAAAACAAGACAGAATACAAACTTCACCTTAGACGTCATTGTCATATAAACTAGTTTAGAGAGAAATTAGAGACATACCTTTTAAATGGCACTTGATCCTCGCTAATGTCGTCCTTGTTGCTCCATATTTGGATTCGTGGGATGGTGAACCTGTTTAAGAAGCACAAGCAAACAAAGAGAGAGAGAACAAAGATATATATATTCCAATGAATTATATGTATAAGATCAAGGAGTTATACAATAAAGGCCAAGACACCTTTATAGGGAAGAAATGTATTGTTGCATTATATTAAAATGGAAAGTGGAGAATACAACCCATGACTTGATGTTGCAAGATCCATTTCAATGGCTCTTTGCTTCAACACACACACCTTTTCTCCAATGCCTTTGATGAAGAAGATCCACAATTTGACTTAGAGACCTAAAGAAAAGCTATCTCAAGCATAATCTATAGAAGAACTCTTCATGCATATGAAAACCTTATCCTTTTCAACCTTAGCCTTTTCCATGAGAGATCCCTCTTTATATAGGGTGAAAGAGGGATGGATGAGGGATTATGATGATCCCACTAAATCAGAGAAGCGAGCAAGATCCAAACTGATCGGAGGCCACCTCATCTTCTAGAAGATTCCCTTCTAGAAAATTCGTGAATTTTGAATTTTCCCTTGTTTAAGCATCATCGCACCCTATGCACAGGCAGCCTACGATGACAACGCAGTACATATTTGGTACAGAGTACGAAAATCAAGCATCGTCACACCCCAAGCATAGAGCAGGGTGCGACAATATTCCTTGTCATAGTTTTTGAGGGAGGAAAAGCAAACCACTTTTCTCATGGAGAAAGTCTCTTTTAATATTTTCAGGGAACATGGAAGTGATTTAAGCACATGTCGTCAGTTGATCACTGGGGTGACCAAAATAATGTGTAACAGTATGTATGTATGTATGTGCATGAGATTACATGCATATTCCATAGGATTACAGTGATACACACAGTGAGTAGGGACGTCTCTCCCCTCAGGTTAGTACAGAGAACTAATGGTTATGTATATGTATGTACTCCATGGTTTCCTCGGGGATTCTTCACATAACCCTATTATTTGAAAGGTTGGTTGAGGTTGGGAATTCCAATGCCATGGAACATAGGATATATATACATGTGTGTGTATGTGCATATGTATATGTATGTATATGTATGTATATGCATGAGAGTACATGCATATGCCATAGGATTATAATGATACACACAGTGAGTAGGGACGTCTCTCCCCTCAAGTTAGTACAGAGACCTTGAATTATATGCATGCATAACAATCATAAATATTTTTATCCTTTCCTCTATACGAGACACACATCTTTATTCACAGGCATACATTCATAAATAATTCTCACAAGACATGAAGTATTCACAAGAAAGAATGTAAAACTCTTCATGAAATTAAACATTATGTGCAATTTCTGGTGTCTCCAGAATACACAATTTGATTTGCAAACCAAATGGTTACATCTAAATATTATGTTTTTCATTTAACCATACACATAATCATGTCAATACACATAGGTGGAGGAGACACTTATCTACATAAAATTGAGATATGTTGAGTATTGTTGTAGAGAAAACCGCTCTCTACTCAACTGTAGGCAACGTTGTTTTAAACTCCACTACAACCAACCACCCCTAAGCCGGGATATGATGTGTAATGACCCCATCGTTACGACTAAAATTGAAGCAGAAGGTGCAGTTTTTTTTTTTTTAAATGGGACGGCAACAATTATTACAGCTAAACAACACATCTGACGGCGAGCACCACACCCGCTGAATAGACAGCAGACAACTACGACTCCAGGCATTGGCACAAGAGAAAATGGGCTAAACATGCATAAAATAACAAGGAGGAATGACTACCCGTTCGACGCAAACAAGACCACGCCTACAAGCTAAGGGACAACATCCCCCTCCCGACACAATGGCCTTGACGACGAATGACTATAACCTCAAGGTGCACGAACCAAACGCATGAAGGCGTTACAACCTAAGCGCTAATAACAGCTTACAAAAATCAACAACACTCACACAGGAAGAACAGACTCCAGCCACGAATATCATTCACCTCTGTCCAATAGGGCGTGCCATGATCCCCTCATCAGGAATCATGTCTTCCCCAAATGAGAGGCGTGAAAATAGCCCTGGCGCAAACATATTATATCTGGACCATAGACTTAAGACCAACCCATGCGCTAGGAGACTGAAATAGCAGACATAAAGACTACACCCACACCCCCAAGCAATGGGTCGGTAAGACGCAGAATGATGTCAACAAGAAAAGCGCAAGATGTTACATGACTTCACCAACAACCCAACCCATTAATCAAGTCTAAATTAGTTAATAATTACAAATCTAATTTAGCAAGTCTAAATTTACAATTTAGTCAGTACTCACCTATCTAATTTAATCATTAATTACAATCTAAATGGGCAATTCTAAATAAATTCCAAAATTACAATCTAACTAGCAATTAACATTATATAACAACATTAACCATATCAATGTAGAATGCTACAATTATAACACTTATTAGCAAATTAAATTACAACATGTCGTCTATCTATATTAACCGTACCAAAAATAACAAGTTGTCTATTAACATTAAAAGAAACTGTTGAGAAATGATAATGCCATTAATGTGGGATATTCTCATGTTGTTGGTTAAATTTTCAGTGGCAGGTACATAAAATTCGGCAATGCAGACCATTAACATCGTTGTATGCAAATAATGTTTGGCAATGAGAACATTGGGTAAACATTCATTTTGAAGGAGAAAACTAGACAATACTAAACTACAGAAAAGATCAACCTTAGCCATCGCTCCTCAGGAAATTGCGCCCAAATATGGGTAAATTGTTAACAGTAAAACAAAATGCTAACATTTATCATAACTTTTTATCCATCGAACTGAACATTCATCATCTCTAAATATCTAGCACGCTCTATAACTTTATTGCAGAATGGGGTCATCGCCAAAGGCTAGGCTTCTTGTAAGAACCAAATCTACCAGTGACTGAGCCTCAGCCAAATCTACAGTAATAGGGTTAAGGATGGCCGCACCAAACAACCTAACCCAAAATATGGTCAATCGTCCAAACTTCATCGAAAAACACAACTAGTTACAGTCCAACAATGTTTTAGCCCACGCCAAATTCAAAAATACCTCATCATGAATGTTTACACTCTTGAATTGACTCCCCACAAGGAATGGGTGATTTTGTGACGGGTTGTATGGTATTACAGTATTGCATTGCTCAAATGTTTGACTGAATGAAATCGCAGAAAACTTGCACAGTTTATTGCGTGCTTCTAATTACTACTAATAGCTAATCAATCCCTAATTTGGTGAGAGGTAAATAAACCATCCTTAACTAACTCAATGAAAATGTTGCTTGCATCCAAGAGTTTGAGAAGAAATTTGAATATAACAAAATGCAATATCATTACAACAACCTCACAATTCACAATTCACAATTTATGTCTACTAACATGACTTTTGTGATTGAATTCGTTATGTAGATTCCAAGGGAAAAAGTACAGTCGTAGCGGTCCAACTGTTCTATGGGATTTCTTAACACTAATAATCTGTATAATCACGTTGAATTAAGAACGAAGTAAATTGCCGAAGGAAAAATTGTGTGGCCAAGCAATTCGTTTTTAAAATAAATCAATAGTTGAGTTTTAACACGATAGTTTTCGTTGGGTAAAAATCGATATTGAATTAAAAATATAAGCAGAGGGAAAACGCATTTCTATAGTTGAGTGGTTAAATAAATTGTAGTCTACAAAATGTGAAAACAAAAGGGTAAAACCATCGTGTTGATTCGCCCATGAATTACATTAAATTGCAGAGAAAAATTAAATCGCGGGCCAAAAGAATTATAAACTCGGAGCGATATATCCAGTGGTGAAAACACATTCAATATATAAAAACACATAGCAATATATCCATCAATGAAAATGCAGAGATAAAAATCGTGGTTGAGGGTGTTGAAATGCAAAGAATACTAAGCATATTGTTCAGATGTCAGGATCGATTAAGATGCAGAGGTGATAACACATGTAGAAACACATGCAAGGTGGAGATTAATGCAGAGATAATAAGGGGTAAACAGTTGGGAAAACACATCCTTTGATCATCATCCACGCATAGAAAAGAAGGGCATTCGAAGCTATAGGTCGTTGTGCACTGAAGTGATGATCATCGATTCGGCTCCTGGTCGACTGCTCAGGCGTGGACTGACGAACTAGGGGTGAGGATGAAAAGCACAACTCTTCACAAAAATCAACAAAACCAAAGGACAGTCACAACACGCAGGGATCAAATGCCAAGGGAATCAAGTAAAGCAGCAAAGTTAAGGCTATGGGAATTTAAGTTCTCGATTAAACTGCTAAGTCAAACCCCTTGTTTACACAGTTAAAAAAAAATACAGAAATGAAAGCATAAGGTCTATAATACTCTATCATGCATAATCAAGGTAAGAGTATCATAGCCCAAGTCGCCCGCTCTCAGTTGTGGTCTCGCGTGCTCCATGCAGCTTCTGCTTGTCGACTGATGAGACTTCACCGGTACCTCCCATCCAACGCTAGGGGTACTCTTCTTCCCCCTTAGCCCCCTGAGCCGCAAAGGGGCCACGCACACTGAACCAGAGATCAACTAGCTCCCAGCTCACCTCGCAAGGCTAAGCTACCACTCCTCATTGAGTTGGGAATCCCAACTCCCACAAGCTAAGCCAGTTAAGTCTAAATTTCTGCAGTGTAACATTACGCATAACAGAAGAGATCCATCATCCTCCTCCTCCCTCCTTTATATAGAGTTTCTAAGTCATTTAATTTCCCAAATTCCCATTTAATTTATTGTTCAATAATTTAATTCATAAAAATCCTCAACGTACATGTGTCACCCATCTCTTTCATTTTACCATAAATTAATTTCATTAATTAATTAATTACTCCTATTTCCCTCACCCACCTAAAAGCATTCCTAGAATCGCTCCTAGGTGTCCCCATATTCCCTTACACATTTTATTGACTTACCCCCTTACTAATTCACTAGTTGAGTTCAATTTAGAAAGTTCTTAAATGCAAGATACCTTACTAAGTTGGTCTTTCTGTTTTTTCCTTATGTTTCCCTTTCTCTTTATGTTTCCTTCTTTTTCCTAGTTTCCTAATTCTTTTAAATTTCCTTCTTTCCCTTTTCATTTAAAACTCAAATTGGCATGTGCAGAAAATTACCTTTTTCCCCTTTTCCTTTTTAATTGATAAATTTTTAATTAGCATAATATAACAAAATAATTATTTCCCCTTTTTAAATTTTATCCCCCAAAAGATTTTTATAAATTAATTGAATTGCTTACCCCCTTCTCGTCACATGACTAATGATGATTATCATTATTATTTGTTTATTTTTATTTTTATTTTTATATAAATACATATTTTTATTTTTATCACAAGTATCACTTAGAACTAGACTTTATTTTCCTAGGTTGGGCGACATTTTATTAGGGAAATTGTTTTAAATCTTCTCATCACATTATTCGTTCCAAGGCCATGTAGGTTCATTCATTTATTATTTAAAAATGTGACATGCCCTTCAAGATGCACTGGGTGCTCCAAGGGTGCCACTCGCCTCATTTTGTTTCCCTTCCATGACGTGCCCTTCAGGATGCACTACATGCTCCAAGGGTGCCACTCACCTCTTGACTGACTTGGTAGACATCAAAACCCCTAGAGTCAATACTCCTCCAGGTGATCTTGTGGGAGACTAAGGGCCTCTAAAGAATAAGGCCCCTGCCTTATTGTGGGCCTCTTAGAATCATCGTGAGCCTCTGTCACAGTCAGCCCTCACGTCATCATGGGTCTTCTCAAACTAGGTAATCGTTAACCTACAGTTCGAGCCATGGCGGGAGTGCTAGTAGGCTATGGCAGGGCTATTTTCCACACCTCTCCCTCAATGTCTCTAGTAGTCGTGTGTGACCCCTCTACTCCACATGTGAGTCTGTTTGGCAAGCTATCGTCAGCCTGCATCATCAATAAATCATGTCAGAATAATATCCATAATCATATCATCTAATCAGATGCACAAATATCATATATACAACAATAAAACCCCAATATTCCACTCCCCGACTCGATCCAGAGTCCAAGCGATTTCATCGATGCCTCTGCATCCTCGAGGTTCAAAATCCTACACACTCAGGAAAACCGAGTCAATAGCACCTGTCAATGTCAATACAGCAAAATATCATGTCATCAATCCATAATGCCTCATAATCATAATCAAATGCCCAATAGTATAATAATCTGGATCACTTGCAAGAAAGTGTCCTCAAAGAATAAGTTCGCTCATTGCACGCAAGAGAGGGATGTTACATACACCCCCTCTTGGCCTAATCTTTGTCCCGAATTTTCCCAGTATATAAGTGTCAAAATAATGGGTATCACAGTACCATAAGTCTATCTATCAAACAAAAATGGAAACTATTGGTGCATATCATGTGCATCCTCTGAGGTCACTAAGTGTCGACTATAGTTGTCCCACTAGACCTTGACCTCATCTACTGTTCAACGTCATAGCTATCGAATGTGATGATCCAAGATGAGGATCGGCTCAGCTGTGAGCACACCCTCATTCTACACCCGCAAGATGCTCAAGTCAAACATGTGTAGGATCACTACTCATAATGTCTCAAATAGAGACGTGAAATACATTGTGCATACGCCTCAAGAATCAGGCAAGGCTAGTCATTAGGCCATGGGCCTCTCTTTTCCACAATCTTGTAGGATCCCATGAACCTAGGAGATAGTTTAGACCCTTTTCCAAACTTGATCAAACTCTTATGCGGTTTTAGCCGCAAAAATACTCGATCGCCACATCGTAACTGCGGTCGACATGACGTGATTTGACATAACTCTTATGTTGATCATGCGCTTCCTTGATCCTTTGTATTATAGTTTTCATTCAATATTCCATTTCTTAGATCGCTTTCGGTCCCACCAAGACCCTATCCTCAGGTCGATCCCAACTCAAAGGCGTCTGACATGGTCGCCCATAAAGAAACTCAAAAGGCGCCATCTTAATGGTGCTTTGGTAACTGTTGTTATAAGCAAATTCTACCAGTGGAAAGAATTCTTCCCAATGCTTTTGTTGGTCCATCACATACATGCACAACATGTCTTCCAATGTTTGGTCCATTTGTTTAGTCTGCCCATCAGTCTCCGAGTGATACACAGTACTACAGTTAAGTTTGTTTCCCAAGGCCTCTTGGAAACTAGTCCAAAATCGTCCAGTAAACATTGATCCTCGATCAGATATAATCCTCTTAGGTACACCATGAAACCTCACAATATCACTGATGAAAAATCTATCTATTTCAGGTGCCTAATACGTCGTACGCACAGGAATAAATGAGCACTCTTCGTTAGAGTGTCGAATACCACAAAAATCGAGTCATGTCTCCTCATCGTCAGTGGAAATCCAACAATGGAATCCATCAAAATAACCTCCCATTTCGATTCCGGAATAGCATGTGGTTGTAGTAACCCTGCTGGATGTTTATGTTCATCTTTTACCTGCTGACATTCTAGACATTTGGCCACATAGCTGATTATGTCCGCCTTCATTCTCTTCTAGAATAATAAGGATTTAAGGTCTGCCCTCATCTTCGTGACTCCTGGGTGGGCCATGTACACTTCTTTGTGAGCCTCGTTTACGATCAAACTCCTCAACTCGTCGTTCGGTGGTATGTAATTCTGATTTTTAAACCTCAATAATCCATCGTCATCAAATGTAAATCCTTCAAATCTTGGTACCATCATTGTGTTTTGTCCAATAAAATCCTCGACCTCTTTGTACCAGTCATCGTCATGTTGTAAAGTTAGAATATTTTCACGTAGATTCATCTGAAGAGGCAACACCAAAAATATGTGTGGTCTTCAACTCAATGCATCTACCACTCAGTTCACTATTCCTTTTATGTAAGTATTCTCGAAGTCGTACTCGCTAAGCAATTCCGACCAACATCATTGTCGCGTGTTCAGGTCGCTTTGCGTAAAGATGTGTTGTAGTCCATAGTGCTCTATCTTTAGTTCAAATTTTCTCCCAACAAGGTAGTGTCTCCAAACCTTCAAGGCATAAACAAAGGATAACAACTCCAAATCATGCATCGCATAGTTCTCCTCATGCCTTCTCAGTTTCCTCGAGATGTAAATGATCACTCGGCCATCTTGCATCAAGACTCCACCTAAGCCTTCCTTGGAGGAATAAGTGCATACCAAGAAGTATGTGTCCATGTCTAGGACCTTTAGTATCAGTGTCTTTGTCAACGGGTCCTTGATCCTCCAAAATGCTTCCGTGCATTTCTCGGTCCAAACAAACTTCTTGTTCTTCTTCTGAAATTCTGTGATCGGACTTGCTATCTTCGAAAATCCCTCGACGAACCATCAATATTATCCTGCCAAACCCATGAAGCTACACACTTCCAAGACATTTGTTAGCACAAGCCATTCCATAATACCCTCAACCTTTGTTTGATCCACGGTGATGCCTTCGTTGGAGATGACATGCCCTAATTAGTGAATCTTCGATTGATAAAATGATCATTTGGACAACTTCCCATACAATTTTTCTCTCGCAAACAATGTAGTACCAAGCACAAGTGCTCGTCATGCTCCTCCATCGTCCGAGAGTAAATCAAAATATTGTCAATGAATACTTGGAAGAACTTGTCCAAGTACTCGCAGAACACCTCGTTCATCAAACTCATAAATACCCCTGGGACGTTTATCAGTCCAAACGATAAAACAGTAAACTTGTAATGAGAAAACCTCATCTTAAAGGCGATCTTAGGGACGTCATCCTCCTTGATCCGTAATTAGTGATACCTTGATCGCAAATCGATCTTTGAGATTATTGTAGCACCCTTCATCTGATCAAACAGATCATCCATCCTCGGCAATGGATACTGATTCTTGATCATTGACTTGTTCAATTGATGGTAGTCAATGCAGAGTATCCATGATTGATCCTTCTTTCGTATGAAAATAGCAGGCACACCCCATGGTGACACACTTGGACATATTAGTCCCATGTCCAAAAATTCCTTCAGTTGCATTCTCAACTCCTGTAAATCTGAGGTCGACATCTGATAAGGAATTCTAGATATCGGTTCAATCCCCAATTTTAGGTCTATGGTAAACTCCAATTCCCTCTCCGACAGCATCTTAGGTAACTCCTCCGGGAAGACGTCTGCAAACTATCTCACCACAAGAAGGTGTTCCAAACCTTTTGCTACTCCCTTCTCTTTTAACACAAGGATCGCATAAATCTTACATCCCTTGCGCATGCTCTTCCATAGCTGCAAGGAAGAGATGAAACTCGGGGAAACTCCATACAATCACATGTATATGTCTTTCATCATCGACCAAGCTCAATCGTATTGTATTACAGTTGAGTATCACCTCATGCGATTCCAACTAGCCCATACCAATAACGACATCATAATATTCTAAGATCATGACATACAGGTTGGCCCTGGTGACAAACTGTCCCAGGTTAAGGGTACAGCTCGTAACCTTTCCTCCAACCTTTTGTTTGGATCCTGAAGCCATCTCTACAAATCTAAACTCATCATGTTCGACTACCTTTACCTTAATCCTTTTTAGCGCTGCACCAAAAATGAAACTCTCGGTAGCACTAGGATCTATCAAAATACTAAGGTTCTAGTCTATGACGGTACCTGACATCTCAAGCACAGTCGTCTGGTGCTCTTCTTGGCAATTATTCACCGTTGAATGAATCCAATGGGCCTTGCCCAAATCTCCCATAGTAGTGGGTCCGATTGATCCAGAAGCTCTAGTCCTATCCACTGGGAAGTCATGCTGGTAGTGTGGCTCCCCACATGTCCAACACCCCTACTTCAGTCCAGTACTCCCAGTATGTGAAGTAGAAGCTGACGGCCCACCAGCCTAGAATCCTGGTTTGTTCTGCTGAACAGGCCTAAACTATTGTTGCTATGATCGACGTTGCTGCTGATGTAGAGGTCCTCGGTAAGGAGTCCACTGCTGAGGTGCTAGTCACCGAGGTGTAGTGAAAGTGGATCCCCTTTGGAAGCCACGATATCCTAGCGTATGTCTGGCTGGTGTATAATTTTTTTGTGCACCAGATGACACATGCCATGCTGGTCTCGCTAGAGTCCTGCTCTGACCCTCACTGATAAGCTCCTCCTCTACTATGAAGGTCTTTTGGATGGAATCATAAAAGGTTTGAGGCATCATAATCCTAAATTTTGATCAAATGTTTCCATTAAGGCCGAACACAAACCCACTGACCTTAAGGTTCTCAGTATTAAGATGCAGATCATACTGAAGAAACTCCATAAAATAGACCTTGTACTCGGGCACCGTACGGTCACCCTGTCGTAAGGCATTTGAACTCGTTGATTTCACGCTCAATGAATTCCTCAGAAGATACCTCTCGTGGAACCGTTCCTCGAACACTTCCCATGACATGTCTTCGACGGCCATGTATTAAAGTGGCAGGAGTGTCTTCCACCATAGAAGAGCACTCCCCTTCATTTGAAAGACCGCCCTGCGGATATTCATGTTGGAGTTATAGTCGCGAAGTGAAATCACCTTGAATTATTCTACAACCATGCCTTGGCGGATACACTGTCTGAGGCACCAAAGAACTTGGGAAATTTGACCTTCTCGAGTTCACAGTGAAAACTAATGGTACTGACTAGGTGTGTTGTGGACCCTCAGGGGTATGAGCGCCCCACCCTCATCTCAGTATAGAAGGTGATTCAAGGCCTCTGACCATCTCTGTCAGGACCCTAGTCAGACGATCATCATCCCTTACAACAATCGAATCCATCCCAAGGGATTTTTCCTCCCCCATGGGGTTAGACTCTGAGGGTGTGGGCACTTCTGGAGGCATCGCACCTCCTTCCACGACACCACACCATAACCTATGTGGTGTTCTCTAATTGAAATCATGGCCTAGATATGTTAAGGTTTTAATTAGCGCTAGGTTAAAACTCAAAGGTTTACTGCATTGGAAAGCCTAGCAATCCATAGTCGCGGGGTTGAACCCGCTCTGATATCATATGTAACGACCCCATCTTTACAACTACAAGTGAAGCAGAAGGTGCATTTTTTTTTTAAATGATACGGCAACAATGATTATAGCTAAACAACACATCTGACGGTGGGCACCACACCCATTGAATAGACAGCAAACAACTACGACTCCACACACTGGCACAAGAGAAACTGGATGAAACATGCATAAAACAACAAGGAGGAATGACTACCCTCCCGACGCAAACAAGACCACGCCTACAAGATAAGGGATAACATTCCCCTCCCAACACAACAGCCTTGATGACCAATGACCAGAACCTCAAGGCACGTGAACCAAACACATGAAGGCATTAAAACCTAAGCGCTAACAACATCTTACAATGATCAGCAACACTCACATAGGAAGCACAGACTCCGGCCATGAATATCATTCGCCTCTGTCCAATAGGGCACACCATGATCCCCTCATCAGGAATCATGTCGTCCCCAGATGAGAGGCGCGACAATAACCCTGGTGCAAACATATTATATCTGGACCATAGACTCAAGACCAACCCACGCACTAGGAGACCGAAATAGCTGACACAAAGACTACACCCACACCCCCAAGAAATGGGTCGGCAAGACGCAGGATGACGTCAACAAGAAAAGCACAAGATGTTACACGAATTCGTCGACAACCCAACCCATTAATAAAGTCTAAATTAGTTGATAATTACAAATCTAATTTAGCAAGTCTAAATTTACAATTTAGTCAGTACTCACCTATCTAATTTAATCATTAATTACAATCTAAATGGGAAATTCTAAATAAATCCCAAAATTACAATCTAACTAGCAATTAACATTATATAACAACATTAACCATATCAATGTAGAATGCTACAATTATAACACTTATTAACAAATTAAATTACAACATGTCGTCTATCTATATTAACCGTACCAAAAATAACAAGTTGTCTATTAACATTAAAAGAAACTGTTGAGAAATGATAATGCCATTAATGCGGGTTATTATCATGTTGTTGGCTAAATGTTCAGTGGCAGGTACATAAAATTCGGCAATGCAAAACATTAACATCGTTGTATGCAATTAATGTTTGGAAGTGAGAACGTTGGGTAAACATTCAATTTGAAGGAGAAAACTAGACAATACTAAACTACAGAAAAGATCAACCTTATCCATCGCTCCTCAGGAAATCGCACCCAAATATGGGTAAATCATTCACAGTAAAAAAAAATGTTAACATTTATTGTATATCCATCGAACTGAACATTCATCGTCTATAAATATCTAGCACGCACTATAACTTTATTGCAGAATGGGGTCATCGCCAAAGGCTGGGCTTCTCCTAAGAACCAAATCTACCAGCGACTACACCTCACCCAAATCTACAGTGATAGGGTTAAGGATGGCCACACTAAACAACCTAACCCAAAATATGGTCAATTGTCCAAACTTCATTGAAAAACACAGTTGGTTACAGTCCAACAACGTTTTAGCCCATGACAAATTCAAAAATACCTCATCATGAGCGTGTACGCTCTTGAATTTCCTCCCCAAAAGGAATGGGCGATTTTGTGATAGGTTGTATGGTATTTCGATGTTGCATTGCTCGAATGTTTGACTGAATGAAATCGTAGAAAACTTGCATGATTTATTATGTGCTTCTAATTACTACTAATAGCTAATCAATCCCTAATCTAGTGAGAGGTAAATAAATCTTCCTTAACTAACTCTAGGGAAACCTTGCTTTCATCCAAGAGTTCGAGAAGAAAGTCGAAGATAACAGAACGAAGTATCATTACAACAGCCTCCCAATTCACAATTCACAATTTATGTCTACTAACATTACTTTTGTGATTGAATTCGCTACGTAGATTCCAAGGGAAAAATTACAGTCATAGCAATCCAACTGTTCTTTGGGATTTCTTAACACTAATAATCTGTATAATCATGCTGAATTAAAAATGCAGTAAATTGCCGAAGGAAAAATTTTGTGGCCAAGCAATTCATTTTTAAAATAAATAAATAGTTGAGTTTTAACACAACATTTTTCGCTTGGTAAAAATCGTTATTGAAGTAAAAATATAAGCAAAGGGAAAACGTATTTCTATAGCTAAGTGGTTAAATAAATTGCAATCTATAGAAAGTGAAAACAAAAGGATAAAATCGTCATGTTAATTTGCCCACGAATTACATTAAATTGCAGAGAAAAATTAAATCACGGGCCAAAAGAATTATAAACTCAGAGAGATATATCTAGCAGTGAAAACACAGTCAATATATAAAAACGCAGATCAATATATCCAGCAATGAAAATGCAGAGATAAAAATTGTGGTTGAGGGTGTTGAAATGCAGAGAATACTAAGCACAGTTTTCATATGTCAGTATCAATTAAGACGCAGAGGTGATAACACATGCAGAAACCCATGCAAGGAGGAGATCAACGCATAGATAAGAAGGGGTAAACAACTGGGAAAACACATCCTTTGATCATCATCCAAGCATAGAAAAGCAGGGCATTAGAATCTATAGGATGCTCTGCACCGAAGTGACGACCGTCGATTCAGCTCCTGTCTGACTACTCAAGCGTGGACTGACGAACTAGGGGTGAGGACGAAAATCACAACTCTTCACAACAATCAACAAAACCAAAGGACAGTGACAACATACAGGGATCAAATGCCAATGGAATCAAGTCAAGAAGTGAACTTAATGCTATGGGAATTTAAGTTCTCGATTAAACTACTAAGTCAAACTCCTTGTTTACACAGTTAAAACAAAATACATAAATGAAAGGGTAAGGTCTATAATACTCTATCATGCAGAATCAAGGTAAGCGTACTGTATCCAAAGTCATCCGCTCTGAGTCGTTGTCCCGCCTGCTCCGTGCAGCTCCCGCTTGTCGACTGATGAGACTTCATTGGTACCTCCCAGCTAATGCTAGGGGTACTCTTCTTCCCCCTTATCCCCCTGAGCCGCAAAGGGGCCACACACACTAAACTAGAGATCAGCTAGCTCCCATCTCACCACGCAAGGCTGAGCTACCACTCCTCACCGAGCTTGGAATCCTAACTCCCACAAGATAAGTCAGTCAAGTCTAAATTTCTGCAGCGTAACGTTACACATAACAGAAGAGATCCATCATCCTCCTCCTCCCTCCTTTATATAGAGTTTCTAAGTCATTTACTTTCCCAAATTCCCATTTAATTTATTGTTCAATAATTTAATTCATAAAAATCCTCCCCGTACATGTGTCACCCATCCCCTTCATTGCACCATTAATTAATTTCATTAATTAATTAATTACTCCTATTTACCTCACCCGCCTAAAAGCATTCCTAGAATCGCTCCTAGGTGTCCCCATATTCCCTTACACATTTAATTGACTTACCCCCTTACTAATTCACTAGTTGAGTTCAATTTAGAAAGTTCTTAAATGCAAGCTACCTTATTAAGTTGGCCTTTCTTCTTTTTCCTTATGTTTCCCTTTCTCTTTTTGTTTCCCGCTTTTTCCTAGTTTCCTAATTCTTTTAAATTTCCCCATTTCCCTTTTCATTTAAAACTCAAATTGGCATGTGCGGAAAATTACCTTTTTCCCCTTTTCCTTTTTAATTAATAAATTTTTAATTATCATAATATAACAAAATAATTATTTCCCTTTTTAAAATTTTATCCCCCAAAATATTTTTATAAATTAATTGAATTGCTTACCCCCTTCTCGTCACATGATTTATGATGATTATCATTATTATTTATTTTTATTTTTATATCAATATATATTTTTATTTTTATCACAAGTATCACTTAGATCTAGACTTTATTTTCCTATGTTGGGTGAAATTTTATTAGGGAAATTGTTTTAAATCTTTCTCATCACATTATTCATTCTAAAGCCATCTAGGTTCATTCATTTATTATTTAACAACATGACATGCCCTTCAGGACGCACTAGGTGCTCCAAGGGTGCCACTCAGCTCATTATGTTTCCCTTGTGTGACGTGCCCTTTAGGATGCACTACGTGCTCCAAGGGTGCCACTCGCCTCTTGACTGACTTGGTAG
The DNA here is from genome assembly GCA_900067695.1 of Picea abies. Lineage (NCBI taxonomy): Eukaryota > Viridiplantae > Streptophyta > Pinopsida > Pinales > Pinaceae > Picea > Picea abies. The sequence goes on along the minus strand of CBVK0103606889.1, from coordinate 1,418 downwards.
ACATCAAAACCCCTGGAGTCAATAATCCGCCAGGTGATCTTGTGGGAGACTAAGGGCCTCTAAGGAATAAGGCCCTTGCCTTAATGTGCGCCCCTTAGAATCATCATGAGCGACTGTTGCAGTTGGCCCTCACGACATCATGGGTCTTCTCGAACTATGTAATTGTTAACCTACAGTTCGAGCGATGGTGGGAGTGCTAGTAGGTTGTGGCAGGGTTGTTGTCCACACCTCTCCCTCAACGTAATTTATTCAGTTGTGAATTATATACTAGTTGAATTATTATTATTGTGTTGAGGAAAGTATTAAAAGTTGGAGTTAACTTGTTATACATTAATCAATCATTGGGTTAAATATATATTGGTAATAAGTTAAATTGCACCAAGTTTGTATCAATTAGTTTCATTAATATTACAAATTAGTTATTTCCTTAATTTAGTATTTGTGAAATTAGAAGAAAAAAAATGTTAATTTAAAATATTGTATGTATTGAATCATTAATATTAATTGTGCAACGTGTACAAGGTTAGTGAAAATCATTGGAATTTTGCACAAGAGGTGAAATCCTTATGTTTCCTTGTGCACGTTGACAAAACCCTTTCATAATGTGGTGTAATGTTATCAATTATTATATCATAACCTTTGGTTATTATAGTGACATTTATAAATATATTGGTGTAGTTGATGAATTTTTCCAGATGTTGAATTGTGAATTTGTGTATCATGAAGGCCTTAACAATCCAAGAGAATAATCTACATGGGTTATGAGCATTGCTTATGTGTACTTGAAGATATAGGTATAAGCCTCTATTAGTCGATTTTTGTAGTTAAACTTCTATTGTGGAAATATATTATGTGATTAATTATTATTAAGTGTTACATTGTTGGCTTGTTATAATTGATTAATTACACACACAAAATGACTCAATTGAGGTAACTTGGAGAGGTGTTACACATATGGTCCATTTTCCATCACAAAAACCTTCATTAATTATTGTAAACCCTTCACTCTACCATTGGAACTCAATCTCAAACTAGGGCCTTGTCCACAGATTTATGGAGTTGTAACAAAAACAAAATAAATGTCTACAAAGAATATTTAGAAAAATCCAAACTTTTAAAATGAATACACCATCTACTATATACAACATCACTCCTCAACCAAAATTTTAGGAGAGGGAGGGCAGGAGATGAAGAAAAAATGAAGAGTAGGAGGAAAGAGAGGGAGAATAAAAAGAAGAGGATCATGGAGGGAAGAAAAATGGGAAAAGGGAGAGGAGAAGAGAAGAAAAAGAGGAAGAAGGATGAGGGGACTACGCGATAAGAGAAAGGGGAATAGTAGAAGGGGGGTGAGGGAGAGGGATAAGAAGAGGATGGGGGAAGAAAAATAGGGAGAGGGAGAGGAGGTGGGAATAAAAAGA
>CBVK0103606888.1:0-22929 GCA_900067695.1 Picea abies | reverse complement strand
GAAGGCCAAACTGGCGTAACAAGAACCTATCCCACCCAATGTCACCACGATGGGGAGGTTCTTTCTCTTTAGGGAGGTTAGGCCCAGGGGAGACGTCCCTAGTGACCTGTGGTTTTGAAGAGGCAAAGGGCTAATAAGACCAAGATAATGTTTTCCCCCTTCACAAGTGACCGCCCAAACAGAAAGTCCCAGCTAAACAACCAATAATAATTAAATCCCCAATGAAGAACACCATCCTAGAACAAGACAACAACAAACAGATATATGCAAGCTATATTTCAATGGGTTAGTACTTCATAACACTATCTGATAAGTATATATATGCAATTAGCAATAAATGTTGACAAAGTCAATGTTTATCAATAGAAAATGAAAAATATAGCACTTCACCAATAAATATTGGAACTATGTGGCATTCAATGTAACAAATCAACACTTCATTTAACAAATGCTTTAAACCACCATTAAACTGATCATAAAGTAAAATGTTGTTGTAATAAAGATGAAATATCCAATGATGATGTCAGCAACTTAGGGTTAGTAGGCTAGGGTTTGGAATTCAAAGAATTTTGAGAGTTTTTTTTATCAATTTCACTTCAACGTTAGAGGAATTTCAGATCAATGCCTTAGGGCTTAATGGAGTCATAAGTGAAGGACGCAAGAGTTGAAGGAGGCAAGATTTTAAGGACTAGAGGGAAGAGTTTTGGGGTGTTTCTAAGGCAAGGCCTCAAAATCAAAACCCTAGAGCAGAGAGTCTCACACCGGTGTTGCTAAAGCAAGGCCTCATGCTCTCTCCTCCTTCCCGAAAAAATGGCTAGCTCAGATGAAGTACAAAGTCAATACAAGAAGGCTAAATGAGGGAGAGTGTTGCTACAGCAAGGCTCTTTCATCAAACCCTAAAAGAAAAACGGCCCTAAGTGTAGATAACCTAGGCCTGGGATGTATTTCTTCCTCTTGAAGTCTAAAAGGTACGGCTAGCAAAGGAGAGGAAGAAAAAGGAGTGTAGTTATGGCTAGGTTCTCTTCTTCTTCTTCTTCAATGGTTGAAAGTTTCTCTATCAGGGGACATGAGACAAGGACCTACTTGTGTGCTTGTCACCTAGGGTTTTGATTCAGAAAATTATAAATACATGCAAGAAAATAAGACTACAACCATTCGTTTAAGAAGTTTTGCAAAAAAATACTTACAATTCATCAAGAAATAACCATGCAAACCCTAGTTGTAACACCTTCCTTCAAGAGAAACACCATAAATGCAAAAAATCACTTCCTTCAACAAGTGCACATCACTTAATCCAGCCAAATACCCAAGAGAGGGCACAAATTTCTCCTTATGGAGTGAATGAGTTGTGATGAAAAAATGAGGATCAAAATCCTCAATATATATTGTATCAATGACCTAATTTACATTTTAGGTCATAAAAGGCCAACAAGGCCATAATATCAAAATTATATTGTTTTTACATTAAATTGGCAAATTAAAACCCTAATTGAGCTATAAAGAGATAAGAAGCCCCTCTAAGGGAGGTGTTAACCCCTTCTAGGGAAAATGGGGCATCCTGGAGCAAAACGTTAGCCCTCCTTGGGCTTCTCCAACCTACCACACGTGCCAATACTGCCCAGTCTACCTCCCAAAACATCCATACTACTGGATGACATCATGGCTATGATGGGTGATTTCCTAGGCCTTCCAAGGCCAACATTCCACTGAAAAAGGGCAAATCCCCCTAGTTCAAGCTCCGTCGAGGTGCCTATGGTGGAACTTCCTCTTCTTCTCCGGTGCAAGACACTAATCCATCCTTGTCTCATCTCTGCCCCATGGTAGGGTCTCAGCATCCATCTGATGGGATCTTCATCCCGATGGAGGTCTGAATTGATCATCTCCCCATGTGTACCGGTCCAAATGTTACCTGTCCGTCGGGTATGGTCCTACACATCAAAGGCTATGCCCTCCATGGGCTCCTCAGTCACAGGAATCATAGTAATGTCAATCACATTTCATCATTAATATTATTAAACACATGCATAAAATCCCTAATACATCAGTCAATAGCTCAAAGACATTACACAAGCCTGAAATACAAATCTGAGGAAAAGGACAAGGCATCCTATTGGGCTAGTGTCCACAGAAAAAAGAAATTTCCTAGAAATACCTCATCCAAGCCATGTAAGTGAGGTGATGTGGTCAGGGGATGTCCAAGCATGTGGGTGTAGTAAGGGCCAAGGACGCATAAGTGTTACCTATGGGTGCCTTTGTAGAAGGTGATCTGTACCTGTCATGGATGCATTCTTTCCAAGCCCATTCTTACCTTTATTCTTTTTCATTCTTTTATTATTTTTATCTTTTTTTTTGTTCAAGAGCTAATCTAGGGACACTGCCTTGGCATGGTGACCAGAGCTGACATAATTACCCACAAGTATTTTCACAGAAATGGGAAGGTTGGCTCGTGATGAGACCCCCTTTCCCTTGGCCATGCAACCAAGAGTCACTACCCTGGCATGGTAACCAGCTGGTGGCAATGTCATACTGCTAGGTACCCATGAACCTAATAGGATGGCTCGTGATGAGACCCCCTATCCTCTGACTAGGTCTTTGTTTCATTATTTTTCCAGGTCCCTCTTGTTTCTTGCTAAGAAGCCTTTTATTGCTTTCTTGGGGATCCCTGGGCGAAGGATCTCAAGGTTCATTTTTAGGCTTTTATCTTTTACCATCTTGCTTTTACCTTCTGGGCCTTTAGCCCCTTCTTCCCATGAGGTAAGGTGCAGTCCTAAAAATAGGTCAACCCAATGCTCGTACAAGGGGAATGGGATAAGTGAGCGGGAGATAAAATGGAAATGTGGTGTTATGATGGGAGTGGATGATGGATTTTTAGAAATCACCCCAGTGGAAAACCAAAAACCTACAGACATAGGCTTGCTAGGGCACCCTGTCAATCCCCCCAAACATGGTCAAGTGGGAAAATGTAAGATCCAAGCAGTTGTTAGAGATAAAAGGAATCAAATGCATATATTCAATGGTTTCAATGATCAAAAGTTACACATACCATGATACCTGGACAAATTACCTCATGGAGAAAGAACCTCTTCTGATATAGGACCATGCCGATGGTGATGGATGTTGTTGTTGTTGTCAAGACAAAAGATGATGGGAGAAAAAGATGGGCCCTCCAGGGCTATGCTCAGGTCAATCCTACTCTCGGTAATCCATGTCTAGGACTTGTGGGCCTCGAGACCTGATATCCTAGTTATCCCTAAAAAGTGGGGATAACATATGGCTCCAACTCGAGGACATGTGCTCACCATAGAGTGCATGAGAACCTCAACATCTCTAGCATAACCTGCAGACCTACTCAATCTCGATAGGGGTATCAGTAACGAAATTGTGGTTGTAATGCCACCCCAGCATGCATATAGATGTATATATACTAAAGTAAAACAATCAATATGAAAATGTAAAGCAAAGTACCTACCTTTACTTACCTATTGGTTGGATGTTCGATGTAGTCAAATGACTAGTGTAGCCAATCCAGCAATGTCCCACGATACCTGTCTTTGTGCTTCATCATAAACCAAAATAGTGATAAATCAAGCACAAAAATGTCATGAGTTAGAATATATATCATATCATCGGAAATCTCAAAGTATAACTCATGGAGGTGGGTGGGAGGGATAAAATCCTTCCAAGTCCATCTCTAAGGAAAGTACTCAATCCACTTCAGGAAGGGGTCAAGAAAATTCCAAGGTTAAGAACATTGACTCAAAAGGTCGGCACACTGGCTATCTAAGACATTCTCATACTGTGAATTCTGGGAAGGGATTGACAAGGATGTATTAGACGACTGGAAAATTCTCAAGGGGTAGTTGAAAAATTGAGAAGATACACTTAAGATTGTAATATTTAACCAACCCTTGGACTCTATGGCTTGCCCCAGAGGAAACTCAAAATGAAAAACATACTTCCCAACCACAACTCTAGCAACACAACAAAGTATAGTAATTGGAAGTGATTGGGGAGAATCGTCACAAGGATCCTCCTTTAAGAAAAGGAGGTCCTTACTTGTATTAAGACCTAAGCATAGTGGTGGTTGGAAATCATATTCATGGATAGAATCCAAGTGCTCAGAAGGGTACTCATCAAAAATCTCAAGGTAAGACTGAAAATCATCAGGAAAAAAAGGTACTAGGTCATCCTTGGTTTTTTGAAAAGTTGGGGTAAAAATCTCATCTCCTTATTGCCACTGGTCAAAAGTAATATGTTGTGATAATTGCAAGGGAAACACTTGGAAATGACTCTCAGTTTATAGATGGGATCCAGGTGATAACCAACTATATCCCACCTACGTCTCCCAACATGTATGAACTCATCAATGTTATCAACAATGTCACTATCTGTGTCATAACATGCAGGGATTGAAACATTTGAAAATTCATTCTCCTCCTCCTCATTTCCTTCATCATAAAGTAAAGCATCATCAAAAACTAGGGGAGGAGGGAAACTTACTGTTTCTTCTTGTGCAGGGGCTTTGAGGACTTTGGTGTTTTCAGCATGTGTTATTGTTTCATCCTCATGGATTTCTTCTTTGTCTTTGATTATACAGCAAGGAATATCCATTTCGTTCAAGGCTTCCATTTCTCCTTCATTTTTTGAATCAAGGAACAAGGTGTCGTCGGTATCCTGAAAAGGGAAACAACTAACCTCATTATCATTCTATTGTGTAGGATAAATAGGCTCTTGGATGGCCTTATCAAAAGGAGGAGTGCAGGTCGATACTTCATCATCTTTCTTAGGTTCTTTCTCCTTAATCACGTTCTCATTCTGCTGGTCAAAAACTTGTTCCCTTCTCTCTTGTGTATCTTCAGCAAAGGTTTCAAGGGAAAATAGTTGTATCAAGTTGAGAGTGTCCATGGTATGGTCATTGGTTCTAGACAAGGAGAGATTCTTCTCGATTTGAATGGCCATGTTGTGAGCTTCTGCAAGTGTTTTTGGATTCTTTTTATTTAGAAGGAATCTCAAATGCCCCTGAAGTCCATTATCATAGAGATAAATGAGGTACTTGTCTTTAGGACGATGGATTTCAGGAATCTGGTAAAGCAACCTCTGGAACCTAACCCCAAAAACTTTGACGATCTCATCCTCTGTTTGTTTTATGCATGCAAGACCTTTCAGCAATGATTGTATATCTTCCAATTTCATAACCCACCTTGCAAGGAAGATTTCTTCAAAATGGTCCATAGATGTGATGCTGGTAGCTGGAAGATTATCATACCATATTCTAGCCTCTCCATGCAGAGAGGCAGAGAAGAGTTTCATCACCAAATCTTCAGCCTCATCACTGACAAGGCGATATTGAAAGAAAGCCCAGAATTTGCCCATGTGATAATCGGGACTTTCTCCATCGATGCCAGCGAATCTAGGGAGCCAATTTTTATAAAAGGGGGGAATTCATCTGGGATATCCCAGGATTTTACTCATTTCCAAAGGTTTGTAGTTCCCTGGATCCCATTGTGAAGTCATAGTTGGCTTTGTCATTACTGGAGTCGCCAGATAGTTTTCTTGAAACTATCAAAAGATAAGGGAAAACACCGAAAGTGGAGTCGCCAGGTAATCTTGTAAGATAGAAACCATAGGGGAAAAGCTTACTGAAAAAGTTGTCCTCTGAGGAAGGTTTGACTCAGTGTTCCCCAGAAATGGCGCCAAAATGTTATCGCATAGTTTGTAGCTGGGAAAAAGGCTATAAGATTGAAGGCCAAACTGGCGTAACAGGAACCTATCCCACCCAATGTCACCATGATGGGGAGGTTATTTCTCTTTAGGGAGGTTAGGCCCAGGGGAGATGTCCCCAGTGACCTGTGGTTTTGAAGAGTCAAAGGGATAATAATACCAAGATAAGGTTTTCCCCCTTCACAAGTCACCACCCAAATAGAAAGTCTCAGCTAAACAACCAATAATAAAGTAAATCCCCAATGAAGAACACCTGCCTGGAACAAGACAACAACAAACAGATATATGCAAGCTATATTTCAATGGGTTAGTACTTCATAACACTATATGATAAATATATATATGCAATTAGCAATAAATGTTGAAGAAGTCAATGTTTATCAATAGCAAATGAAAAATATAACACTTCACCAATAAATATTGGAACAATGTGGCATTCAATGTAACAAATCAACACTTCATTTAACAAATTATTTAAACCACCATTCAATTGCTCATAAAGTAAAGTGTTGCTGCAATAAAGATGAAATATCCAATGATGACGTCAGCAACTTAGGGTTAGTAGGTTAGGGTTTGGAATTCAAATAATTTGAGAGTTTGTTTGATCAATTTCACTTCAACATTAGAGGACTTTCAAATCAGTGCCTTAGGGTTTAATGGAGTCATAAGTGAAGGACGCAAGAGTTGAAGGAGGCAAGATTTTAAGGACTAGAGGGAAGATTTTTGAGGTTTTTCTAAGGCAAGGCCTCAAAATAAAAATCCTAGGGGAGAGATGCTCACTCTGGTGTTGTTAAAGCAAGGCCTCATTCTCTCTCCTCCTTCTCGAAAAAATGACTAGCTCAGATGAAGCACAAAGTCAAGACAAGAAGGATTAATGAGGGAGAGTGTTGCTACATGAAGGCTCTTTCATCAAACCCTAAAAGAAAAATGGCCCTAAGTGTAGATAACCTAGGCCTGGGACATCTTTCTTCCTCTTGAAGTCTAAAAGGTACGGCTAACAAAGGAGAGGAAGAAAAAGGAGTGTAGCTACGACTAGGCTCTCTTCTTCTTCTTCAATGGCTTAAAGTTTCTCTATCAGGGGACATGAGACAAGGACCTACTTGTGTTCTTTTCACCTAGGGTTTTGATTCAGCAAATTATAAATACATGCAAGAAAATAAGACTACAACCATTCATTTAAGAAGTTTTGCAAAAAAATACTTACAATTCATCAAGAAATAACCATGCAAACCCTAGTTGTAACACCTTCCTTCAAGAGAAACACCATAAATGCCAAAAATCACTTCCTTCAATAAGTGCACATCACTTAATCTAGCCAAATACCCAAGAGAGGGAAAAAATTCCAATCCTCCTTATGGAGTGAATGAGTTGTGATGGAAAAATGAGGATCAAAATCCTCAATATATACTGTATCAATGACCTAATTTACATTTTAAGTCATAAAAAGGCCGACAAGGCCATAATATCAAAATTATATTGTTTTTACATTAAATTGACAAATTAAAACCCTAATTGAGCTATAAAGAGATAATAATCCCCTCTAAGGGAGGCATTATCCCCTTCTAGGGAAAATGGGGCATCCTGGAGCAAAACGTTAGCCCTCCTTGGGCTTCTCCAACCTGCCACATGTGCCAATACTACCCATTCTGCCTCCTAAAACGTCCATATTGCTGGATGACATCATGGCTAGGATGGGTGATGTCCTAGGCCTTCCAAGGCTAACGTTCCACTGAAAAAAGGCCAAATCCCCCTAGGTCAAGCTCCGTCGGAGTGCCTCTGGTGGAACGTCATTTTCTTCTCCAGTGCAAGACACTGATCCATCTTTGTCTCATATCTACCCCATGGTGAGGTCTCAGCATCCATATGATGGGCTCTTCAACCCCATGGAGGTCTGAACTGATCATCTCCCCATGTGTACCAGTCCAAATGGTACCTATCTGTCAGGTATGGTCCTGCACATCAAAGGCTATATCATTCATGGGCTCATCAGTCACAGTGATCATAGCAATGTCAATCAAATTTCATCATTAATATTATTAAACACATGCATAAAATCCCTAATACATCAGTCAATAGCTCAAAGACATTACACAAGCCTGCAATACAAGTCTGGGGAAAAGGACAAGGCATCCTATTGAGCTAGTGTCCACAAGAAAAAGAAAGTTCCCAGAAAGACCTCATCCAAGCCATGTAAGTGAGGTGATGTGGTCAGGGGATGTCCAAGCATGTGGGTGCAGTGAGGGCCAAGGATGCATAAGTGTTACCTGTGGGTGCCTTTGTAGAAGGCGAGTTGTACCTGTCATGGATGCATTCTTTCCAAGCCCATTCTTGCCTTTATTCTTTTTCATTCTTTTATTCTTTTTATCTTTTTTTTGTTCAAGAGTTAATCAGGGGACACTACCTTGGCATGGTGACCAGAGCTGACAGCATTACCCACAAGTACTTTCACAGAAATGAGAAGGTTGGCTCGTGATGAGACCCCCTTTCCCTTGGCCATGCAACCAAGAGTCACTGCCCTAGCGTGGTAACCAGTTGGTGGCAATGTCATACTGCTAGGTACCCATGAACCTAATAGGATGGCTCGTGATGAGACCCCCTATCCTTTGACTAGGTATTTGTTTCATTATTTTTCCAGGTCCCTCTTGTTTCTTGCTGAGAAGCCTTTTATTGCTTTCATGGGGATCCCTAGGCGAAGCATCTCGAGGTTCATTTTTAGGCTTTTATCTTTTACTAGCTTTCTTTTACCTTCTGGGCCTTTAGCCCCTTCTTCCCACGAGGTAAGGTACAGTCCTAAAAATAGGTCAACCCAATGCCCGGACAAGGGGAATGGGATAAGTGAGCGGGAGATAAAATGGAAAAGTGGTGTTATGATGGGAGTGGAGGATGGATTTTTAGAAATAGCCCCAATGGAAAACCAAAAACCTATAGACACAGGCTTTCTAGGGCACCCTGTCAATCCCCCCAAACATGGTCAAGTGGGAAAATGTAAGATCCAAGCAGTTGTTAGAGATAAAAGGAATCATATGCATATATTCAAAGGTTTCAATGATCAAAAGTTACACATACCATGATACCTGGACCAATTACCTCATGGAGCAAGAACCTCTTCCGATACAGGACCAAGCCGATGGTGATGGATGATGCTGCTACTGTCAAGACAAAATATGATGGGAGAAAAATATGGGCCCTCCAGGGTTATGCTCAGGTCAATCCTGCTCTCGGTACTCCATGTCTAGGACCCATGGGCCTTGAGACATGATCTCCTAGTTATCCCTAAAAAGTGGGGATAACATAACCTTGCATCAATTTATCATTGTACTAACATCAACTACCATGACAAGGATACAAAGCATATGTTGATTAGCATCATATTTGTAACATCCTCAGTTTTAATCTCCGTGAATTATAATGTAATTGGATAAATGTAAATTAGGTCAGCTGATGTGTTGGGAAGAAGAGTTTGTATTGATTTAATTTGGTCAAGGGACGAATTGTATATTGTATGCCTTAAATAATTAATAAAATTAATAATCATTGACTATGATACAAAAGGAATGAAGAACAATGGGGGGCTAGGATTCCACAAGAGAGAGGGGTCCAAGGGAAGTTATGTATGGGTATTAATCCAAACCCAAATTCCTGAATTATTATTGTATATAATCTTCTAATTTGATGTGGAGTGTGTTGAAATCCAATCATTTAACTCATGTAAGAGGGTGGGTTTGAGTGGTCACATCCCATATTTATTGGAGATCAAGGGAATGAGTACAATTAGCTTGTGGAAGAGTGTAAGTCAATTCAAGCAAGCAAGCAAGAGAGGAAATTCGTATGGCCAAGGGGGCATCTTTTGGACATTCATGTTTTTTCATGGAGGATAGTTTTTACAGGCAGTTTTTTGGGCAGCAAAGGGAGAGATAAGTGTTGGGAAGAGCACCAACCATGTTGTGCTTTAAGGAATACATTATTGGGTTGTGTTTATGCTGGAAAATAGGCATGTGTGTCTGCAAAACAGGATGTAAGTCTGTAGTGTATTTTTCTAATGAATAAATGACTCAAGATCCTTGTGAGGGTTGTTGTGTGAAATCCAAAAGCAATTGAGAGTTCCTAGAGCCCTCGGCTAAGAGATTCCTAGCTGAGAGTTGGATGATTGGAACTATTGTGGGAGTATAATCTAGGTTTTGGGGTTGTTGTGAGTGGAGAGTGGATTGCCAGTGGGTCGGATCACCTTTTGGACTCATAGCCTCAGCTCGGGGATGGCTTGTTATTGAGATAAAATGAACAGCAGTGCCTATGGATAGGAGGTTCATCCTTCATATGCAGTTAGTTGGTCAATTATTAACAGACAAGTGTTTTTGGTTTGTTCTTATGTTATTTCGTTGTGTAAATGGTTTATATGAATTATGTGTGTTTATTGTTTGCTTGAAAAATTGATTCGTATTTTAATATATGTTGTTATATGACATTAGAATCATGGTATCAGTCAAATGGTTAAATCTGTGTGTGATCTATAGTTGGTAAGCTACAAGAAAATAATTAGCGGTAAATCTTAATGATTTAATGAGTTTTCAAATGTAATGTTGCTTAGTTGGGTGATAGGTATGCTACAAAGTAGAATCGGAGCTTCTGGTTCAAACATCGGGCTTGTATGGGCCAAGAACCAGTGCGAATTTTGAAAAATTGATTGTTATAGTTTTGTTTGTGACAAATTTGGGGAAAAACTATGAAAAATTAAAGAGAAATCCCCAAATTCAAGAAAAAATCGAGTTTAAATGAATTTGAACTATTTTAAAGGATTTATGGAGTCAATCTGTAGAATTGTAGAGCTAGATTTGACCTGCAACTTCAAAATTCATGTTTTAATGGTCATTGTAGTGTTGGGAAGAGTTCAATGAATCAACGACCGAGATCATGTTTGATATCGAGATCAACTGCTTATAAGTTTTTGGTCATTTAGAAGGTTGAGTAGATCAATGGATAGGATTTATTTTCAACGGTTTGGGAAATGGATTGGATCGATAGTCTAGATTAGTTTCCACCATTTTTGAGTTGGAGTCAGTCAACGGTCAAGATAATCTTGGTTGGGAGATCAATGGTACAGGTTGACCTGGGATTTGATCAAAAATATCTAAGTGTTGAATTTTGCCAAAATAATTCGTCAATGGTGGATGGTTGGATCAGTGAGATTAGTGAATAGTTGGTCTCAGCCAAAAGAAGTCTCAGATGGTCGATGGTTGATGGTCGGGCATCAATAGACTTGGACAAGTTTTGATAGACTAACGGCTGGGATAATTTTTGAATGCTAGATCGACGGTTCAGATTAATCAAATATTGGTAGAAAAATTTCTAAATTTTGGAGTTGGCCAAGAGAATTCATCGACGACCGATGGTGAGGTCGATCGAAATGGAAAAGTGTTTTAGTCACCAATGGAAATTTTCGATGGGTTGATGGTCGAGCATTGGTTGATTAGGAGAAGTATTTGATCGATCAATAGGAAGCATCAATGATCGACGAGTCGATGGTCAGGTGTCAGCCGAATTGACGAGATGTTCAATTTGTCCAAGAGAAATGACCGATGGTTGATGAAGGAAAGAGAGAGATGACATGTCATGTCATGTCATCATCCACATGTCGTGCCATGTCAACCAAGTTGACATATCATGATGATGTGTCATGTCACTTCATCATCCATGTGTCATGCCATGTCAAGTGAGAAGTGGTCGATGGTCAATGGTCGGTCAGGCCGAACTAAAGAAGTGTTTTGTTGATTAATGAGGATCATCTATGGCTGATGGATCAATAGTCAGGTCAGCCAATTTAGCGATGGTTTACAAGTGGTTTCCAAGAGAAATGATCAATGGTTGATGGGACAATGGTTGAGAATCAATTTAATTGGTGAGGAGTTTCATTTTCCAATGAAAATTGTTTATGGTTGATGGCCAATTTTTGGGTCGGTCGGTTTAGCATGGTGTTGCAAATCAGTTGCTAAAGGAATGGTTCGATGGTTGACGGTCGGGTCGGTAGTTTTGGGGAAAATTTGTGCACCCTCGAAGGAGAAAGTCAATGTTTGATATAGTTAGATCAATAGTTGAGATCTCACCCAATTTTGAGATCGACGCCTTGGATTTAAAGCATTTTTATGACTGTAAAACAGTCAAATCTCTACAATTTTTTTGGGTTTTTGAAGGTCATGAACTTGTAGAGTTGTTTTGAGGCCCTAAACAACATTTTAGCAATTTTAATTTCCATCACTGTAAGTGTCATAGGCACCACATATACCCTCTATAGATTAAATAAAATATCTCGAAGAGAGTTTTCCAATGAGCTAATATGTTCACAAAGAAGAGCTCATATGAGAAAGTTACAGTTGAAACAATTAAAGTAAAATTGTGGCACTAGTTTACTTCCAGAGGGCATAAATCCTAGCTTAGAAGTCTGTTTGGGGTACAGGATAAGTCTATGGAAATATTATGAACCATATAATACAATTGTGGATCCATATTTGGTATCCGGGTATGTAAAAGTGTGTAGGAAGAGAAAGAAGACACCTATAGCATACAAGAATAAAAATGTAAAATAGTCAAAACTTATGCAAGTTGTAACTAATAGTCTAGAGCCCGATTAAGGGTAAAATTGTGACATGTCATTCAGAAGGTAGTCATGGACATGCCCAATTGATATTCTCCCAAAATCCCAAAGGAATTGGTGTAGAGAAGCAAGAACAAGGATAAAATTGCTAAGACGGAAGAAACTCCAAAGGGGAAAAGTTGTCATTTCTGGATTGTTGTAGATTTTGACTGGAGCATCAGTTTGACAATATGAGAGTTGTTGTGAATTCATTGTTAGTGGTATTATCTATGTCATGTATAAATTTTGTCTTGTTTCTCAATAGATTTACCTTTCTATGTGGCCAAAGTTGGTGTTTGAGATCATTTTCACTAAGGAGAAAGGTGCAGAAAAGGGGTAAATTGGCAATATTCAATTTCCTATAACTTTGTGCTCAATGCTCAGAATTGAGAGAGAAACTAGTCATTGGAAATATATTAGATAGGAGAATCTGGATTTCCACTCAGAAATCAGTTTTGAGTTGAATGGTTCTCAAGGAATCAGAGGGAAGGTTTCTAATGGACTTGAAGGACACCATTGAGAAGAATGGAATTTCAGGAAACCATAACTCTTAGATCATAAATCAGATTGAAGCATGAGTGTGGTCATTGGAAAGGAAATGCATAGGAAAATATAATAGAAGGTATAAGTTCTCCATGAACCATGTATTTACTCAACGTGAATATTTTTCCAAATAGTCTCAAGGTTTGGAGAAACTCTTCCAGATGATAGAAGTGAGTGCCAAAGGTAATTGTTGGGTAAGGAAGATTATTGAAACCCATGATAGTGCATGTGCATAGGTATATAGGCACACTTGAAGTGAAACAACCTAATAATGGAAAAACAGTGGTTGATCTTGTTAATAGGGAATTTCTAATTAGTAGAGAAACACTCAAGAAGAGAGTGTTGTGTGAAAGGATTTCTAGCAAGAGGATAAGATTCCACAATTGAGCATTGTGTGGGTTTGTTCTAAATTAATTCAAGGTCCATTGGATAGGGAAGCAGGTCAATCTTCTACAGTTGTCTGAAGAATCAAAGAGATGCATAGGAGGTGCATGGCTATAGAATAAGTGATGCAAGGCTAACAAAGGTCTAAGGAATATCAGGGGAATATTAGTATTCAGATGCTATAGAGTCTAAATGTTTTGCAAAGGAAAACCAATAGAGCTTCTCACATAAATCATGAATCCAATAGGTGAAGAGTGGGATTGCATGCACAAGGAGTTAAGGAGGACTCCATAACCTCAAAGGTAGAAATGTAGTGAAGGCTACAAATCTTGTTGCAAGAGAAGTAAAATGATATCATGAGATGAGGTTTGACTCATAGAGTGGATGAGTCATCTCTATGTGCAAGTATGGGAATACAGGAAGAGGGAATTGTTAGATATGATCTAGCAATTTTGTCTAAAATATCCAAACCAAGAAATTTGTCTCTATTATCAGAGTGTGCATCAAAAAGAAGGGTACAAGTGCAAATGGAGGAGTGCAGTATTCTGATTGGAGCGAAGTGGTCTTGAGTGGCCAAGCATTTCTTAACAGTGAATCACTCAAGGAAGTGAAGAGAGATATTTAAAATTAAGTAAAGCCATGTATGGAAAGATGACATAAAGAAATATTTCGAGAATGTTAGAATGTCAATCAATGATAATGATATTTCAAGACTAGTTTGGTCAAGGAAATGGGGAGTGGTTAATTAGATTATAGTGATAACGTTCAGCTAGAGTAATGAATGTTACAACACTATGAATATTGATAATTATATCCAAAATATGTTGGGGCGGGTTTTCTTTGCATAAAGAAAGCAGTTGTGAGATGGCAGCACTAGTGGATCTAGTGACTGGAAATGTAGAATGGCCAAGTGGGGCTTCACTAATAGGTTCAGAATAGGGGCCAGTGGTGCATAGTTGAGCAGAATGGCAGTGCACAAGACAACAAGGTTCTACAAAAATTCAAGGACGGTCATCTACAACAACAAAGCTAAATAAATAAATAAAGTTGAAATAGATATGCATTGGGTTGCATGATACAATTGATGCATGATGCATATAATAAAGATAGAATACATATGCATTAAATAGGCATTAAATATCAAATTCTTGGTGCATATTGATGTGTGTTTGTACATGTGAACATACCTGGAAATGTTGGTGGCATGAGTATAGACTAAAAGTAGTCTGCTAATATATATATATATATATATATATATATATATAATGATACTATGGTATTTGAATAAAACTAATGATGGATTGTGTATCCAGGAAAAATGATTATAGCATGATGATACTATTGCTTATGGTATCCATCCATATGAAGAAAAAAGAGAATGGTGGAAATGTTGATCAATAGGTTGGTGAAGGGAGCCTATGAGCTTCTACAAGGTACCAGTGGATCAAGTAACATCAAGTAAATTGATAACAGCCATGCAGGTATGCATTTGGGGTTGTTATGATGTATAAATGTTGAAGGGAATTGAGGTAAATATTCCTTCAGTCGAATCTAAATATTTGAATTTATGGAAAGGTGGGAGGCCTTGAGTATGCAAAAATTATTTGTTTCTTGAATACATTTATGGGAAATTTAATTGCATATTGTGTTATGTTGATTATGAGATCATAACCAAGTTAAGTCACAAGAAATTAATCATATTATAGCAATGAATTCCATTAGATATGGTCATGAGTGATGCCATGATGAGATTGGATATGGAAAGCCTATAGTGCCATCCAGGAGAATAATGGTTTTCCCCTATGTGACCGATGTTTGGACTGCAACTTTTTTTCCTGCATTGAATAGCACTAAGGGATGATGTTCCTAGTGTTGGGTATGGGTTGAAGAGGAAGGTATCCAAATGATCATATGGGTTGTGGGGAAGATCTTGTATGATGTATTGAGGCATGTGCCATACCTTCCAAATCACATGGTGGAATACATGACATGAACATATGGTATTCCAGAGTCAATGCAAGGATGCATTGTGTGGATGTGGCCATGATTATTGGCACAATGATTTTATTATTAGTAAAGTTTGATTGCATTATCAAAAGTTGGATATGTTGATATTGCATGTACAGTGAATGATGGTTTTATTCTAGATGGTATGATTAATGGTTGAATTTCATTTTAATACGAATAATAGTTGGGATGGAATTTTTAGATTAATATAATTCTAGAAATCACTTCATGGGATGAATGAAAATATTGTGCATGGGATGCTAACAACAAGTTTGGTTGCAAGAAAGCTGAGAAAACTGCAAGTAAAGTAGTCTTGGATATGGAAATGATGTAAGTTCATAAAGAAGACTAATATCTACTACTGCAAGAGACAAACATAATGAGAAGAAATCTCATGCGTGGGAATATTTATTATCATGTAACATATTTGAGAAATTGTTAATTGAAAATTGTTATCATACGCTAATAATTTTTTTGGCTACATGGAAATTGAAAAATTGCAGGAGAAATGGTATTGCATATGGTAGGGATGTAAGCCCATAAGGAAGACCGATATCTATAGTTTCAAGAGCCAAACAACTATGAGCAGAAAACTCATGTTTGGGAAATTTTGTTTTCTTGTGTAAAACAAATTTGAAATTTTATAATTATATAATGATGTCTCATATTGACTGTATGCATGTGATGCAGATGGGATGATTTCCACATGTTGTAGATTGATAGTGGAAGTCTAGCAGCAAGTTAGTATTTGTTTACATGAGAACACCTTGGAAAATGATGGATCACCTGAGGAACTGTATATTAGTGAAAGGGATGTATGGGCCTAGAGGTTGAGTACAACAGAAGAACCAAGTTGTTAGGACTAAAGAGTGAACTCTAGTTTGAGTTGAATTGTTGAAGAACCAGGTTGACAGGCCTAAAGAGTGAACTCTTGTGTGAATTGCATTGTAGCATCAAGGTTGTAGCTATTTATTTCTTGGTAGTTCTTGAGATGGCAGCATGATCAGGGTGCTAACTAATGATAAAATCAGAGAAGTAACTAGGAACAGAAATTTCAATGATGTTATTGAAGTAATACAAGCAGTAAGGAAGTGTTGATCCAGAGTTTAGTGAGGGAGTGCATGAACCTCCCTTGAGACACCAACGGGTCATGTAGCATCCAATGATGGATTATATCCATGTAGGTATGGCTTAGTATACTCAAGTAATGAGTAAAGGGAATTTAAGGAATTCCCTCGCTAAAGTTATGTTGACTAAGAATGATTTAAGGCATGAAAGGAAATAGAATTTGGTATTTTCTAACCTGGTTAATGTTGTAATTACCTCAGTGATTCCTGAGATATGGGATGTTGTTGTAGAAAATGTGTAAGAGTGATATATTTTTGGTTGTTTCCATATAAATAGGGCATGGTAATTATGAATATACCTGTGAGACTCGTCATAGGAGTGATTGTAATCTCTCATCAAAAAATGTTGACATTAATTAAATTTAAATATGTATGGGTAAATTGTGGGAAACGTTCAAGTGGTGTACCTACTTTTTGGTATTGGTGCATGTGTTTATGCTTGAGAAGAATGGTTTAATTGTATATTGGGATGCTTTTTATGAGTGCAGGAATGAACCAAATGGATTGTGAAGCAAGAATAGTGTTTGTTAACATTGTTACTACCTAGTTGACCCTACCTTGAAGGGTCTTATTGTTTGCTTAAATACTAAATTGAGGGGGATTATGTACCCTTCCTCGGAAAGAGCTAGTGTGAAATGTTGAAAGAGAAATGAACAAGAATGGTTTTTTTTCTATGAGAGAAGGTGATGGTGGATATGAAATAAGGAATTTGCAGGTTGAAGAAGCCCCATGTGGGTGGACTGTGAGAGGACTCTATCACGAGAAAATAGCCTTGCAAAAATTAATAGCTGCTGGAAATTAAGAAGTGAGATATAGGAGCCTTTATGAATAAGAATCCTAGGTTACATTTTAAAATACAAAACATGTGTGAAAGACATGCAAATGAAGGATAATCATTATGATTTCCATATATGATCAATGTGCACGGATGTGCTGCATTGAAAATTGAATTTTTTATCTAACCTTGGTGTTCTTAATACGCGATGTCATTCAGGGAAGGAGAACTCTCTTAATAAGGAAAATTTCAAGATGAAATTGACTAAAACTAATCAAGGAAATGTAGTAGGACGACCTAGGAAAGGGGGAAATGAAGAAGTAAAGATAGAGAAAAGGAAGAACACTTTTCTCATTCAAAAACTCAAATTTGTTTAGCAGAGTTGTACACTTTTGAAGAAGCAAGAACAACTAGTGAAATCAAAATTACCATTGAATATATTCAAATAAATAAATTGATTAAATCCTATACAGAGGAGATAAAAAAAGGGAGAATCCCTTTACTCCTTATTGTTTTGTTCATTGTGTTTCTCTAGAATGAGAAGAGTGAAATGTTGTTATGTGTGAATATTTTAGGCATGAGAATGTTGATGGATGTATAGAGGAAAAAAGGATGAAATATGTTTGCATTTGTACCTATGACCACGTTAAGGATAATTTGGTAGAGTGCAACTAGATATGCTAAGGCATGATTATTAATGTTTTTTTATTTGAAAATTGTTATAGCACTCATATTTAATATGACAACTGATCAAGTTATGATTATGATTTATGTGTGTAGAAAATATTGGAACTATTGAGGACACAACTACCAATAGTGAACAACATCATGCAAAGAGCATAAATAAAAGGTTATTGTTGAAGGATTTATGAAGGGATTCGATGAGTTTCCATAAAACACCAATTGATGAGGTAACATCAAAGAGGATTGTTGGAAACCAAGACAAGTATAAATTTTCCATGTCAATATGGCATGAGATTTGAAAGGGATTAGGTAAGAATCCCTAGTGAAATATTTAATATTTTGATGATACAAATTTTAATGGTGATCGATTATTGTGTGTCAATAATATCCAAGAAGGTTATGATTTAGGAAAGAGGACCCGAGTGACATAGGGAGGAACCTTTGGTAGTCAAGGATGGTTCAAGTCCTTATGTTGAATTCATGGGGAAAAAATGGGACATGAATGCATTGAGGGAATGCATGTGCATAGAAGAGGGAATTTATTGGTCTTCCCTTATAGAAGAAAACCTTCCAGTACTCCAACAAGAATTATACAAGTAGTAGAAGAGAGAAATTGGGTGGCCATGAATATTGGCACTTTGGTTACTAGTAAAGAATGAATGCATAAATACACCTAGATGAAAAGTTTGCTTTTATTTTGTGTTATGTTGATTTTGAGGTCATGATTAGCTCAATACGGGAGATATATTCCTATTGTGGCATTGAATTCCAATAAAGGTTTTCTATGGGGTGAGAGGTTGGATGAAATTTCTAACTCACCATAGAGGAATACCTAACATAGATGTGTGGAATTTTGGAAGCAATGAAAAGATGAATTATAGAAATTGTGGACATGGTAATTGGCACATTGTTTGAATTTCATATGATAATTGATTGCATATGGAAATCTTGGAATGTTGAGATAATGCATGTATGAGGAATGATAATTTCATTCAATTTCATATGATTAATGGTTAGAAGTGATTTAATTGTTAGTATGCACAATTATAAGAGATGTGTGTGGGCCATTGTAAATGTGCAATGAAAATGTAATGTGCATGAAAAACTAACGATTTGTTTGGTCATATGAATATTGAGAATTGCAGGAAAGATGGTATTAGATATGGAAGCAGTGTAAGTCCATAAGGAAGGCCAATTCCTGCAACTGCAAAGAGATAAAATTATATGAGAGAAATATCATGTTTGTGAATCGGGTTCCTATATGGAACAGATCTAAAAAATGAGTGAAACTTGAAATTTTTTGGCATCAAATTTAAAATAATTTTGATTGAAATTGATGATAGTATCTCAAAGTTAATGTATGCATGTGATTTAGTTGAGATGAAAGATATTTCTTGAAGGGACAGATGATGGTTGCTAAGATGGAAGGCATGGAAAAGGGATATTGTTGTGACATGAGACCCTATGATATGCAATGATCACCAATGATATGGTTTTTCTTTGTATAGTATTCATGAGGGACACCTCGGCTATAATACTATGTGAAGTCTTTGATCTCCTCATGTGCGAGAAAGACTTGGAAGGCAAGATGTATCACCCGAGGGACTGTGCAACAGAGAAGGGGATGCATGAGCCTAGGAGGTGAGTGATCGCAAGGAGGAGAATACTTAGATAACCCTTGTTATGTGTTGAATTAAATTATGAGCACAATGGGTCTGTAAAGGAGGAAAATGAGTCGAGTAAATGTGGTATCCATATGGATGAAAATCCATGAATTGCACAAATAAGTATTGTGTTGATATGTACATTTTTTCCTAAGTTATGAATAGCAATGAAATATTTATGCATGAAAAAAAATTTAATATGCATGTTGTTTGAAAATTGCTATAGGAATGTGTTGGAATGTCAGGAATCTGGGAAAGGACTAGACCAAGAAGAGAAAGGAATTTCTAAAGTGACTAAGGATGAGGGCATGGCAGGTGTTTTTGAGATGTAAAGAACATTGAGAATGGTGTTCCAATTAAGGGGAAGGGGAATGTAGCACCCCATTTTTAAATCCCCTAAATTAATTATAATATATTATGGTTAGTGATGGTTGATCTTAGCATGGAGATAATTTCCATGATATGGCTTGTAAACATTGTAAATGTATTAATTTTTTTATTAAAGTATTATGCACAACTAACTGATGGGTGGAGCACACATACTAGCCGTGATACCTGGAGAGGGATTAGTGAGGAAATGGAGAAAGGAGTTCCATGTGTTAAAGGAACCCAATCCACCTTGTTGAACTATTTTTGGGGAAATACCATAATTTATTCTAGCTTGCAGCTAAAGCAAACTAGTTAATGAAGGGGAGGTTGGTAGTTGATAAGACAACCACCTACAATAAATATGTATGGAAAGAGAAGGATGGATAGTTGAATACTGTAAGCCCGGGTACCAAAATTTTGGTCCTTGACCCCATGATTCCTTTTGATAGAAGAAAAGAGGACATATTGAGAATATTTAGAGGGGAAAGAGGTGCATGAGCGGTGCATGATCTAGAGTGAGAAGAAGAGAATGTGTTTAGAGTATGTTGGGCATGCACAAAAGAGATCTCATGTAGTAGAGGTAGATGTTGCATAGCTTAGGAATGTGCAGAAAGTGTAAAATAACCCACATGAAAATCATATAGATGAGAAATCAGAGCAATATTTTTGTGTTTGGTTGGTTTGAAAAAACAAAACCAACCCGAGTTGAGAGGGCCACAGGTTTGATGCTTGCTAGATAGAAACTAACACTAGAAGGGGAGGGTTCTAAGGGATGGTGTAGTTGTGAAGGGACTCTCTTTTGCAAAGGAAATATAGCTAGGAAGGCATATGATAAACCTGTGGAGGCCCTGAGAAAGGTGGGTATAGAGGGGTTTTTCTAGTGGGTAAAATCCCCCTATTACTATATTGGGTCGAGGTACAAGCAGAGAACTGACTTCCCTTAAAATACAGTCCTAATACTAAGATATCCCAAAACTATCTAAACTGAAAGACAAAAGAGAAGAAGGAAAATTAGTAGGTGTACCTTTGGTCCTAACATCCAATGTAGACTTCCTTCACCTTTCTAGCTTCCTAGGCTGTGAGTCTCCCCCAAAAGCTGGACTGCAAGAACAATTAGGCAAACAATGCTACAAATATATAATCTCTACGTGTTACTTTCAATATTTAGATATAATCATAGATGCATTAATCAATAAAGATATAAATATGCAATGTATTGGGATAGGAAAGAATTATTTTATTCAAAATGAATATTACAAAGATTACAACCTTCTTATTGGCAAACGCTCAACGAACTAGGTATGGGATCCTCTTATTGTTGCTCCAAGTGCATGATTTGTTGGCATGTTTACAGGAACAACAATGATGTGCTTGTCATTGATGGAAAGAAAAAACAGGAAAGATAAGCTCAGGAGGAGGAGCGACGATGGCATATTGGCAGCAACAATGGGCAAACAAAAAAGATTTGAAGCAGCAATGATAGCATCGGGAATTTTTGTCTACAAGCTCAGGAGGATGAGCACAGGGCACAGATCTCAAGAGACTAAGCACAAAGTGTGCAGGATTCCTTAGAATATGAGATTTTGCAGAAGGAATCAAGTTCAGGAGGGATAGAGGCTTAGAAGAGCTCAAAGGAAGGATTAGAGTCAAGTTAAGCTCAGAAGTGTTGGCATCGAGTTTAGAGAAAGGATCCATCAATAATCTTGATGGATAGTAGAGATCGCTGGAGAGGATAGGAACTAATAGTCGTGGGCCGTTAGATCCAGCATAGCTGCAAGGAGGATAAGAGTCAAACTCATTCAACACTCCAAAGCTCAGGAGGAGGAGTGACGTGGACTGTCAGATCCTGTAACACTCCCCCGGTCATCATCCAACCCACTGGCCCGAAGACGCTACTTTGCAGAACAACATCATTTTATGCTTAATTAATAACATGCATTTAAAATAGGTTAAACACATTTAAACTATGCATTTAAAATAGGTTAAACACATTTAAACTCAGAGTCAGCACAAAATTATTGTTGACATAAATAATCCATGGAATTAACATTAATTCATATGCACAGCAGAATATATGATAAATATAAATACACAGACATGCAAAACATAATTAAAACATCATCTTGTACTTATCTTTGAAACGGTGGTAATTCCACCAACCATTTGCAGGCCTTCCACGAACCTCCCAGCCCTAGACCACGCTGCTCATCAAGCTCAGCAGTGGGCCACCCACGAGATGGGACTAAGCTCCACCCCAAGGCAAGGAATCCTAGGCTAGGCTGAGGTTACAGAGAAAACAGCACAAAACAACTAGAAGGATTCTTCCCAGGATGCCATCTTACTCCCACTACTCCCGGACTCTCATTCCCCACATGCTTGTTTCGCCCTGGAGTATACACCTTCACAAGAACAATCCATCAGTGCTACACCTCCCTCTCTGGGTCTCAGCAACAAGCCAGATCAGGAAGTCTCAGAGCCCGAAGCTGGTGCTGGACACTTTCTGGAAGAAACCACTTTCCAGCAAACTCTCTCACATGGAGAGAGTCGTTCACAGGCTTGAAAACCTGTCTCTTCCAACAATAATCACCTCCCTCATCTAGAGAGAGGTTACACACATGCTAAGCATGAACTCACACTATCCAGTAATCCATGCACAGTCCATCACTGCGTGGCCACAACAGCCAACTGGGAAAACAGACACGAGCTTCCCAAACAGGATCAGTAATCACGAAATAGACTCACGGTTTTGGTTTAGGGATTGCACAAGGTGTACAGAGATTCCATGCACAGGCTCAAACTGTTTTGACGGACGTTGTACCGGCTATCTCAGAAATCAACATAGGATTTTCGGCTTTCAGGGTTGCACTAGTGTATTCTTGCAGAGGTCAGAGGGGACTCACGTTCCAATGGTCGGGTAGAATGGAGGCAGAACCCCCATCATGGCTCATCTCATCCATTTTATTTGCATGCGCCTGGGTTAACACTTGTCACCCATGCAACTGCATGCATTCCTTCAGCATGCATTCCTTC
>CBVK0103606885.1:0-12216 GCA_900067695.1 Picea abies | reverse complement strand
TGGATCCATGTGCACACCATGCTCATCAACAATGTAGCCTAGGTATTGGACTATGTTCACGTCGAAGGAGCATTTTTCCAAGTTAGCATATATATTGTGTTATCGCAGAGTGTGAAGGACTTGTTGAATATGCTGCAAGTGTTTCTCCCAACTCTTGTTGAAGATGAGGATATCATCTAAATATACCACCAAAAAATAATTTGTGAAAGGCTTCAATCTATCGTCCATCAAACTCATGAAAGTGGTTGGGGCGTTCGTCAAACCAAAAGGAATGACCAACCATTAAAAAAGACTCTCTTTGGACTTGAAAGCAGTCTTCTATACATCAATTTGTTCTATTGGGACCTGGTTGTAGCCAAACTTCAGGTCAATCTTACTGAAGTACTTAGCTCCCTTGACTTGTTCAAGAAGGTTGTCAACTCGGGGAATTAGACACAAGTTCCTGACTGTGATTTTTTTTAGGGCCCTATAATCAATGCGGAGTCGCCAGGTCCCGTATTTCTTCTACATGAGTACTATTGGGATTTTGCAAGGTGAGGATATTGATTAGATGTTCCCCTTTTCGAGCAACTCTTGGATCTAGTGCTTGATTTCCTCATTTTCCATAAGAGAGCGGTGATAGACTAGCCCATTGGGTAGATGTGCATCGGGGTTAGATCGATTGAATACTTGACCTGAAAGTACAGAGGTACCCTAGTGGGTGAGGGGAATATGTCTTTGTATTCCTCCATGGCCTTGTCCACCTACTTTTGCTGCATGGAGAGGCCATGTGTGAAGGCCATGGATGTCAATAGAAGGTCCAAGATGGAAATTGTAATTTAAGCTAGTGGAATAGGTGGGCGACCATTGATGTCCACCTGGATCAAAGCTCCACACTTCTCGTAGTATTACTTTCATCAAGCTAGGATTTGTTATTTAGGGAGACGTTTGCCATGTACAACTTGAAGTGTTCTTATTGAGTCACCCACCACAGATGCCTCTCTACCCCCTTTTACTTTAATAAGTAAGAGACCTTTAAATAGAACTAGAGCCTCTACTTCAATCTTCATGGAAATTACAATTCCCCAACCATATATAATTTCTTGATTTCCTCTAGAGTAAAACATGACTCTTCCCACACCTACCACCCAAAAATATAGTTGTCTCCATAATGGTTAATGTCATGTACTAATGATCGAAAAAGGGTGGGAAATCCACCTTTGTGTGTTCTTGATACCTTCTAGAGTAAAACATGACTCTTCCCACACCTACCACCCCAAAATATAGTTGTATCCATAATGGTTAGTTTCATGTATTAAGGATGGCAAGAGGGTGGAAATCCACCTATGTGTGTGCAAGGAGTGCAATGTAAGCCTCACACATTCAACCAGTACCTCCAGGTTCCCCCATGGAAACCAAGGGCCATACACCTTGATGGGAATTGAACCTTGGTGATCAATGAGAAACTCCTCATTCCTCATCGATGGATCCAACCCCTTTCGCAAGGTGCTTCTTACTTGCCAAACATTATATCCAACCAGAAAATATATTTCTTGTCATTATAATTATAAGGGAGACATTTAAAATTCCTTACATATTTGTTTATGGGATTGTTATTTGGTAATATTGATGTCGATGTGTTAATCCAATCTCTAAAGCTCAATTATCTAAGACACATTAAGCCTTAATAAATAGTTAAGATTGGATATTTACTTTTAATTCCAATCTTCGAGAGTATCATTATTTATGCAATATATTTTTTCAAGGTTAACTCACGAGTTTGAATAGTCCACTTGACATTGAGAGGCCTTAAGCCTTAATACATAGTTAAGCTAGTTGGAGTTTTCTTTGTAACCTCAATCTTCGAGAACATCGTTATTTGTAAAATATCATTTTTTTGGAATAACTCATGAGTTTGAATATTCCACTTAATGATGAGAGGCTTTGAGGCATAATAATTAGTTAAGGTTAGAGTTTTATTTTTAACTCGAATCTTTGAGAACACCATTATTCATGAAATATCATTTTTTAGGATTAACTCATAAGTTTGAATTGTCCACTTAAACTCACAGGGGTGAAGAAGTGGAATTGAAATCAATCACACAGTGTTAATCATCACCTCCGAGACTTGTATCACCTAGTAACTAGGGATACTCAGTAAGGTCACCCATCTAAAAACTCCTCTGGCTCAAGCATGCTTAACCATGGAGTTCTTTCCCCATGGTCAATCCCATTTTGCTTGTTACCACATTTGCAAAACCTTAGCAAGTGTTGTTCCTTATGAACTATTCTTGAAACTCTCTTTTTATTTATTTAAGCATGTAGGGGGCTTCCACAGTCTAGAACTATGAAGTATCATTTTTTTGGGATTAATTGTGTATTCAAGGTCTAATGCATCCCAAGAATCCACTAGCATCTCGACTCAGTCAAATCTCAGTCACCTCTCAGAGCTTAGTTGACTCTCGACTCAATCCACTCATGCATCCTTTAATAAATATTGATCATCATACATGTCCTATGACACAAGATGATTCATCATACATGTCAGAAGACATTATGAACAATTAGTAGACACAAAGGAAAAAACCATTGATGTGACAACATGTGTCTCTTCTTCTAGCTAACAACTAGCAAGAAGATAGTTAGTCGTCTTCATTGTTCTTGTAACTAAAACCTAGTGGGTCAGGGACCTAAGCATCACTCAAAGATTGTACAAATATATGTAAGCTCCATTACAAATATATGTTTGACCCATAGATCTATGTATGTATTTTAGACAAGCCCATCAACTCAGTTTAGCTCTGTGTGAAGTTCTAGCTTATAGACTTTGAAGACCAACTTCCAAATATCATTGATTAATACATCGACCCATTGGGTTTTCCATTATCAATTCATGGCTTATATCTTCATGTGATTAGTATTGTTTATTTCTTTTAGTTGATTCTCTTGGGTTATTTGTGCATTAATTTTCATATGAAAACTAGATTTTAATATGCTTCCACCACAATAGAGCTTAGTTATTTAAGTCAACTCTATTGTCCCATGTTTTTACATAGGCTAGACAAATCATTGGTACTAGTGCACAATTTCAGATAAATGTCTTCCTTATCAAACTATAATGTTGTAATCATTGTTAAACACTACATGCATAGTTAGTATCCTTGTGCATGTTCAAACACAATCATAGATGCAATTATTTAACTTGCCCTTGCCTTCGACTTCTAAGCATCTATCTACTCAAAACCTTAGGCCTAAGATGGTATATGAAAGATATAACATAAAAAATTATAGTGAGACTAAACAACTCATAGAATGAGTGCTTGTTCAACAGATAGAAGAGACACATGAGCATTTCAATGAAATTCTTACTTGACTTACCAATACCAAGGATTCAACTTTAACTGGCGACTCGATGGGAACCACCTTCGATAGGATTATCCCCTTTAAGGTTCAAATGAATCTAGACATTCCAAATATAGAAGGAAAGATTAATACAAAAGTAGTAGATAATTGTATACAACAACTAGAGTTCTACTTTTTTGTCAATAAGATTTATGAGGCCAAGATGATCACCATAACATCCTTGAAAATGTCAACTTTTGTACATTGCTAGTGGAAAAATATTTTAACTAAATAAGATGAGATGACAGACCAGATTTATGAGGGCGAGATGATCACCATAACATCCTTGAAAATGTCAACTTTTGTACATTAATAGTGGAAAAATATTTTGATTAAATAAAATGAGATGACAAACACCTTTAACACATGGAAGAAATTTGTTGAACATGTTAGAAAATAATTTTATTCCCAAATACATTATAACAAAAATCTAAAAATTTCTAGTTGATTTTTGTATTTATATTAGTGTGATAGCATCAACCCCTCTATCATTGTAATAGATTCATTGGAGCTATATATTTTGAAACAAAACATCAAAAAAGTTTTTAATTTAATTTTTTTAATTAAAAATGTGTTATGAAAATAATGATGAGTTTTAATATATATATATATATATAATTTTATTTTATTTTATTTTATTTTATTACAATAAATTTATCTTCTTAATAATTATATAAATTTACATTTACATATTACAAAGTCATAGATGCAACTTTCTTATTAGAACCATCATTTAAAGGTTGTTGAGGTAAATACCCTAATGTTGTGTTACATGATGTTCCACAAAGATAAGGGCATTATAAAGTAAAAGTTTATACTATTTAATGGTGAAGGCACCTTTATAAAGTAAAAGTTTATACTATTTAATGGTCAATGCACCTTTGGATGTGAAAAATCAAAGAAGAGCAAAATAGATCAATGAATTTCCTTGGAGGAATGCGAAATATATTTATTTATTATATTTTAAAATATGTTTATTATATTTATAATTTATTTATTTGCGTAGAGATTTAAAGATGTATAGCTTATTGTTATTAAAAAATTTGTATAATATTTTAATTATAGTAATTATTATTTAATGATTATGTTTAATCATTTTTCATGTTATTGATTTAAAATTATATATTTACAAGTTTCCTAATGTTATTAATAAATTTGTAAATATTTTAATTATAGTAATTATTATTTAATAATTATGTTTAATCATTTTTCATGTTATTGATTTAAAATTATATATTTATAAGTTTTCTAATGTTATAGACATTATTTTTATTGTTTCTGTAAAGGATGAAGTATTTTTTTTGAATGACATAAAGTTTGGGGTTAAGTGGCTTGTAAATGGGAAAACTAAGGACATCGAAGGCTATCAAGTTGAAATTTTTAAAATCGGAGGGCCTATCCTCATCCCTCATATACACAAGCTCTTCAATTTAGCAGTCAAGCAAGGCTTCCCTAAACCATGGACACAAAGTCTCATTGTACCTATTTTAAAAAATGGGGATAGAAACATTCCCTCTAATTATAGGACCATTATGACTAGCCCGATTTTAGCTAAGCTATACAGAATTATTTTGGGAAAAAAGATTAGCCTTTGGCTAGAAAGTCACGGTAAAAGAGATAAAGGCCAAACCAAATTTAGGAGATATCATTCAACTGTGGACCATCTTGTTACCATTAGGATCATTGCAGAGGAGTTCTGCAATACTAAAACCAATCTTTTGTGTATATAAAAATTATATATGGATGTATAATGGTCATAGTTTGTATCACGGTGCAATCTATATGTTCTATTAACAATGACTCATCTACTTAAATTTTCTGACAACAATAATAAATTAGTATCCAAATTCTATATGATTTGCTTTCAATGTCCTTCGAATGAGTATAAATCGTCATCTCTAAAGTATAAAACAACTTGATCTCCTTTAAATTTTCTTAAAACAAATCTAAATCATTATCTCTAACATATGAATGAAGTAAATTTGTTATGAATGTCCTTAGAATAGTATAAGTCATCATATGCAAAGTTCAAGATGATTTTCTATCAATGTTCTTATAACAAGTATAAATTATTAAATGATTTGCTATCAATGTCCTTAGAACAAGTATAAATCAAGTAGATTTACTATCAATGTCCTTAGAACAATTATAATTCATTATCTACAAAGTTCAAGATGATTTACTATCAATGTCTTTAGAACAATTAAAAATCATCAACTGTAAAGTTAAAGATGATTTGCTATCAATGTTGTTAGAACAAGTATGATTCTAAGTTGCCTTGTATTTAATACATCACTTCGATTCAAAGTTCCCATCTTTGTGACAAGGGAAAAAATTTGTTAGATTTTTTTTTTTTTAAACTTGGCCAAAGCTTCCTTTGTAATGTGTTGAACATAAACAAACCTTGTCATGTGACGAACATAACCCGATGTTGCAATATGAAGAAAAAAACTAGATGTTGCAACATGATGAAGATAGTAGCATCATAATCTGACAAACATAGTACGTTTCAATGTGTCAAACATAGCCGTGTTGTTGTAATGTGATGAACATAGCCCCGCTGTCACAAGGTGACAAACATAGCCTTATGATTGCAATGTGACAAACATAGCCTTGTTGTAACAATGTGATGAGCATAGCCTCGTAGTCGCAATGTGATACAAATATCCTCTTGTCACAATGTGACACAAATATCTTGTGTCACAATGTGACAAACATATCATGTTATCACAATGTGATGAACATAGCCTTGTTGTCGCAATGTGATGAAAATAGCGTTGTTGTCACAATTTGATGAACATATCCTTGTTGTCGCTATGCGATGAATATAGAATTGTATATGTATTGTGACAAAAATATCCTTGTCGTCGCAATGTGACGAACATAGCCTTGTCATCGCAATATGATGAACATAGAATCATCATGCAATGTGATGCAAATATCCTTTCGTCGCAATGTGACACAAATATACTATCGTCGCATTGTGATGAAGATAGCTTTGTCATCACAATCTGATGAACATAGCCTCGTCGTCACAATGTGACAAACATAGCCTCATGACGACAAGGCTATGACATTGTCGTCAAATTGTGACAGTATTAATACTATGTATTAATATCGTATTAATACATAGGCTATATTCGAGCTATGATATTTACTAAGGCTATGTTCGACCTAGTCTCTTTACTAAGGCTATGTATTAATACTTTAGTAATGTATTACTAAGCTCATTAAGGTCCTAATAATGTATTACTAAGGTCAATAAGGTTAATGTATTACTACTTTATTAATTTAAAATTAATGTATTACATTATTAGTGTATTAACACTTTAGTAATGTATTTATTAATTTGTTTAATGTATTAGAAATTGAAAAGCTATTGTTAGGGATAGAGACCAGAAAAACAATAATAAATAGGAATTTGGGACACTTGGGATCCTTTTTTGGAAATGCCATGGATTTTCATGGCACAAAGGTCCTATGTTAAGTTGGATCTTGAGTGATATTGATATTATTTGTTTAGTTGAAACATGGGATCATGAAGAGTCTAAGGTCCCTAACATAGAAGGTTTTGTCTTGTGGTCGGCTTGGAACAAAAATTCCTACCGTAGAGGGATATGAGGCATATCCTGTTATATTAGAAAGAGCATTTATCCTCACACTCAACTTCATAATATCAAACCTCTCAATCAATACATTTGGATATAAATTTCATACATCAATGCTAAGAAGATGTATATAGCAATTTTCTATTTTGCACCTACTAATTCTACTTTTTATAAGAAAAACAATCTAGATATAAATTGTCCCTATAATATTCTACTTTTTATAAGAAAAACAATCTAGATATAAATTGTCCCTATAATAATTTAGAACAAGATATTTCTAGTTTGAGAAATGAAGGTATTATCCTCCTACTGGGATAATTTAATGTCAGGACTACAACTAACCAAGCTATTCTTTTAAGTAATGATTCCAACCATAATCCTTTATGGCTAGATGATGAGATTTTTTTAGCTAATAGCTACAAAAGAATATCTGAAGACCTAATTGAGAATTTTTTTGGCACTGAGTTAGTCAAGATCTACAACTCTCAAGATTGAACAATTTTCAATAGAGTAATGAAGTGGACGAACTCCAACCATATGACTTCTATTCATGGGATAGGTAGTATTATCATGGACTATGTGATATATGATATCCCCATTTCCAACCAAATAGTAATGTTTGACCTTTTAATTGACCATGAAATCAACTTTGATCATAGCATTTTAACCCTAACTCTAAAATTTTCCATACAGAAGAATTCCATTGAAGAAAATTCGGATAATCAAAGGCACCTACTCTTTGACAAAATTAAATTTGATCTTTTCTTAAAGGATTTAAATAGATAACTACATCTCCTAACTTATAAGGACAACATTGAATACCTCGATCATAATTTTACAACTACCCTTTCCACTTCCATTAATAAGTTCTCTTTCAAGGTGTTGTGTAAAAAGAATAATAGAACAACCAACCCTTGGTATGATAAAGAATGCAAAATTTCTAGGAAATCCATTAGGGATGCTTCTAATGAGCCCTTAAAACTTGATAAGATCAATACATACAAATCCCTAATTAAAAGAAAAAAAATATACTATATCAATAAAAGGCAAGAAATTTCTAGGAAATCCATTAGGTATCTTCTAATGATTCCTTAAAACTCGATAAGATCAATATGCACAAATCCCTAATTAAAAGAAAAAAAAATGTACTATATCAATAAAAGGAAAGAGTGGCTCTCACAACTTTCTAAGATCGATCCTAAGAAATTATGGAGGAAAATTCTAATCTAAAATACTAAAGAAAATAATATGATTCACTTAAGGGATTCAAATTCCTATCTTAAAAGTCTTTACGAGTTCCCTAATTCCATGGACCCCATTCCGATTGTCCCTACGAAGGATGAAGCTTTTTCTTTGGATGACATAGGGTTCGAGGTTAAGCGACTTGAAAATGTGAAAGCTAAGAACATTGAAGGCTACCACACTAAGATTTTTAAAATCGGAGGATCTATCCTCATCCCTCACATACACAATCAATTCAATTTAATAGTTAAGCAGGGCTTCCCTAAACCCTGGATGCAAAGCCTCATTGTTCCTATCCTAAAACGCCATGGGATGAAAGTGTGTGTCACCTTTGTGACACTAAGAGGGTTGAAGATGAAAATCACTTTCTCTTAGATTGTCTAGCCTATACCCATAATAGATCTCAATTTCAAAATATTTGTCACACTACTAGCCTTCCTAACCTTTTAACTCAACAAAACTATGGTGATGTTGGAAAGCTCCTCTTAATGCTTTTCAAGCACAGAAACAAAATTCTAAAGAATTGCAAGTACTCCCTTACCTTCTTAAGGTCTAATAGACCAATTCAGTCTCAATGGACATTCATCATCATCATCATCATCATCATCGTCGTCATCATCATTTTTATTATAATGTTTTACTTAATATATTTGTGTATTTACTTATCTTTTTTAGTATTTTCATGGGATATTTTTATTGAGGTATTTTCACTTAGGCATTTTTTTTGAGCAAGGTGTTTTCACATATTATTTTTGTTAGTTCATTTTCATTGAGGCATTAACACATATTATTTTCATTAAGTCATTTTCATTGAGGCATTTTTTTCTTACCAAGGCATTTCCAATGAGGCATTTTTTGAGCAAGGCATTTCCATGAGCTATTTTTATTGAGGCATTTTCACTGAGACAGTTTCATGCATCATTTTCATTGAGGCATATCTCTGCAACCCTAATCTACGAGTCAGGCCTAATCAAGTGCACAAGTTCCTTCTCCCAAGCTTGCTTCTAATTTATTTCCTCTCTATTCCTTTATTCCAATATGAACAATTCATCATATTTACCAAAGCCTCTCAAGGGGAGACCTAGCGAAGTAAACCTAGATAATCTTTGTGAATATATAGAATCATTAGAGAAACAAAGAGAAGAAAGAAAAGCCAAACTTCAAATAGAGCTAGAGGTAATGCTTGATAATAAGTTTAAATCCTTTGAAAACAATATTTAGAAACATACAGACAATAAAATAATAGGGTTGGGGAATAAACAAAAAATGGATATTATAATACAAGAAATGGAAAAGCAAAGTCAAGAAAATAAACAATCAACCCAAGAAGGAGAGGTCCATAATCTAAAACATATTATTCTAAGGAACAAGATTAAATAGCTAAAAGAAAAGATAAAAACCATGAAAAAGTAAATGAATATGCTTATAGAGTTAGACCGTGAATGTAACAAAGGAGTCTCGAACCTCATAATTTTTTGTTTGAAAGAGAATAAAGATGAGGACATGTTAGCACTAGTAAAGGAAGAACTACAAAATAAATTATGAATTGAAACAACTTGTTTCATAGAAACAAAGAGGTCGGGAAAAATAATTGAGAATAAAAATAAGTCAATTTGTGTTAAAATAAGCTATAATGACCATAAACATGGCGTACTCAATAAAACTCCAAGTTTACAAGAGTAAAAAATATTTGTAAATGAAGATCTCATCCCAAAATAACAAGTTGAATTAAGGAAGGAAGTTGAAAACGTAAAAGAAGACAAGAAGATATATAATAAATAGGGATATATACCAAAAAGATAATAATAAATCGGAATTTGGGACACTTTGGATCCTCTCTTGGAATTAATGTGGCTCTCCATGGAGCTAATAGCCCATGTTAAATTGGATCCTAAGTGAAATTGATATTATATCGCTTGTTGAAACTTCACAGCATGAAGAATCTAAGGTCCCTAACATAGAAGGAATTGTCTTGTGGTCAATATGGAACAAGATATCCTACTGTAAATGAATTGGATGCATAGTATGTTACATAAAAAGGAACATTTTCCCTCGCATTAGACTTCACAAGAAAGACCCTTTCAATAAGTACTTGTACTAGTGCTAAGAAGATTTATATAACAATATGTTATTTCACGACTATTAATTTTTCCTTCTATAAGAAAAACAATCTAAATAAAAGTTGTCCTTGCAATGGCTTAGAACAAGATATGTACACTCTGAGAAATGAAGGCGATATCCTCTTGCTAGGAGACTTTACTGCTAGAACAACAACTAATCGAACTATTATTTTAAGCAATGATTCCAACCCTAATAATATATGGCTAGATGGGGACCTTGTTTAAACTAGGAGATACAAAAGACATCCACAAGACTTGGTTGAGAATTTGTTTGGTACCAAACTAATCAAGCTCTGTAGTTCTCAATATCAAATAATTTGCAACGGTTTAACGAAATGGACGAAATCCAACTGGATGACTTGTATTCATTGGCTTGAAAACAATATTGTGGATTATGTGATATATGATATCCTCGTATACAACCAAATTGTAAATTTTGACATTTTAAATGACCATGAGTATGACTCTGATCATAGATCTTTAACCCTAAATCTAAAATTTACCATGCATAAAATCCCCATAGAAAAGAATTCTAATAACCAAAAGCACTTGATCTTCGACAAAAATAAACCTGATCTTTTTTTTAAAAGATTTAAATAATGAATTAATTTAATCTCCTATTAAATAAGGACAATATTGAAGACATCTATCATAATTTTACGACAACCCTCTCTACTTCCATTAACAAGTTCTCTATCAAGGTGTCATGTAAAAAGGAATATAGAACAACCAACCCTTGGTATGATAAAGAGTGTAAGATTATTAGAAAATCCATTAGGGATGCTTTTAATGAGTCCTTAAAATCTGACAAGATAAATAAGTACAAATCCCTAATTAAAAGAAAAAAAAGGTATTGTATAATAGAAAACAAGAGAATATTTTGTAGCTCTCTAAACTAGATTCTAAGAAATTCTAGGGGCAAATTCTGACTCGTAAAACTAAATAAAAAAATATGATTCCATTGAGGGACTAGAACTCCTACCTTAAAAAGCTTTGTGAATCCCTTGATGTCATGGACAACATTCAAACCCTTTTTCTACAAAGGGAGAAGGTTTTTTTCTATAAAAGACATATAGTTTGGGGTTAAGCAACTCACAAAAGGGAAATCTAAGGACATTGAATGTTACCAAGCAAAAAACTTAAAAAATGGAGGGTCTATCCCCATCCCTCACATCCACAAGCTCTTCAATTTACCAATAAAATAGGGCTTCCCTAAACCCTTGATTCAAAGCCTTATTGTATCTATTTTTAAAAGTGGGGATAAAAGCATTCCCTCTAATTATAGGGTCATTTTGATTAGCTCCCTTTTATCCAAATTATATGGAATTATTTTGGAAAAGAAGATCAATGTATGGCTAGAAATCCATAGAAAAATAGTTCAAGGCCAATCAAGATTTAGGAGCTATCATTCAATTGTGGACCACTTTGTTACACTAGAATAATTGTGGAAGAGTGTTGGAATAATAAAACCAATCTCTTGTGTTGTTTCGTTGAATTTAGAAAAGATTTTGACATAATGCCCAAAACTAACATTTGGAATAACTTAGAAGAGATACAAGTTCCTTTAGAGTTGAAAGCTATTATAATAGCGTCGTATGAGAATGTTATTGCTTAGGAACATTAAGGCCTGGTTGGAATAAATCAACTGTAATATAGGGGTTAAGAAAACTTGTCCCATGTCCCCTACCCTTTTTTGCATATACTTCAACAAGTTAGATGGTTGTTTGGAAGAAGTAGGTTGTGTCAGCCATTGTAAGTCATCATTGATGAAACATAAGTCTTCTTTATATTGATGATATTGTTCTTATGGCAAGAAGTCCCTATGATCTCGACAAGCAACTAAAAATCCTCAAGTATTTTGTTCT
>CBVK0103606882.1:0-13076 GCA_900067695.1 Picea abies | reverse complement strand
TTCTTTTAGTAGATTATTCCTCATCCATTCCTTTTCTTTTAATTCTGTTTCCTTTTCCTTTGTTAGCACAATTTCAGTCGCTTCTATTAACAATACTATAATATCCTAATCCAGATCCTTGAGTCTGGCCTTTGATAGTTCCATTCTGTGTTTCTGCCACTATTTTGTCTGATCCTTTAAATCTTTGAGTTTCCAAAGGAGTATTTTCTGAAAATCTAACTCGTCATTGTACTTTGGATTTTTCCACATATCCTGTACCAATAATTTGAAATCCTGGAATTGAAGCCAATAAGGATTGAGTTTGAAAGGAAAGGATTTATATATCGGGGGCATCTCTATCTGAAGCAGTATCGGAGCATGATCCGATATGTACGGGTACTCAACCCACAACCTGTATAAGCCAATCCCCGACAATAAATCCTCTGCAATGAGAAATCTATCCAATCTCTTAGATATCAGAGCTGCCCTGGTTCGCCCATTTCTCCAAGTGGGAACCAGTTTATCCGAAGCAAGATCAATGAGATGATTCGCTTGAAAAAAAGACTTATAGAATCCAGAAGAGTGAGCCCCGCCCCATACTTCTTCCGATGATAGGGTCACATTGAGGTCCCCAGCAATAATGAGATTTTTTTTTGGATAGAATGCCCGAATCTAATATCTTATTCCAAAAAAGCCTTTGCTTTGTACATGGTCCATAAACATTTGATATCGATAACTCCCTTTTGCTTGCTATAATGTGACCTGTCAGAAGGATTCCACTCCACCATATGTAAGATAGGCATTTAATTCAAATACATTTGGATCCCATGCAACTAATAAGCCACCAGATGTTCCAACAGAGCTAACAACGCAACAAAACCAGCAAGGCTGAAAGATACTCATAAACAATCTAACTTTCTCAGATTATACCAAGGTTTCTTGTAAACATACTAAATCTGGACGAGTTTTATCCAAAACTCTTCTGACGGAGGTCAATTTCTGGGTGCCTCCAGTCCCTCTGAGATTGAGTGAAAGAAAAATTATTAAAGTGCCTGTGCCAGGGCTTTCACTGCTCTAAGTGCCCCCCTTCTGAGGGAGAAGTAGTATGTGAGTCAATAGTAGAACTAGGTACATTTTTCGTCCTCGCGCTTCTGGTTTTTATAGGAGAAATCTCTAAGCCTAGTCCACGAGACCAAGCAAAATCCTTCCTTGCCCTGACAGTATGTGAAAGTGAAGTACTAGTCCCCCCCTCCTCCTGTGGCGAAGTTATAGAAGACTTCCCCAAATAAATAGGTAGTTTAATAGAAGAATCCTTGTCCCAGATAAAAGGTAAGTATAAGTTCAATACTTCAGACAGTGTGGTCTCTTCTTCATCCGGTTCATGGTAACCCGGAAGCAGAGCCAAGTCCTTCGTCAAAGGCGGTAATGACTCTGGTAAGGGAACATTGATAGACAAACCCACAGGTCCTAAAGGAGTCTGTACAGAGACATCAACACTATCCATACGGACAAGATCAAAGGACAAGGGAATATCTAGCGGGATCGTGGCAGTATCCAAATCCCTGTCCTCATGACCCTTTAGAGGAAGACTAGAATGGGTAAAGTCCTCCCCACTAACCCCCGAAGAGCCCATAACACATTTCGTCGAGGAAAATAACCATTTAGAGGAATTTAAAGCTTCACGTTCCAATAATGACAGGGAGTAGAAAAGTGAAGGACAGTAAAAATTTAACTTACCCAACAAGGACTGCCTTGATAAGGTGCTATCTTCCTCCTGCACCGAAGGACCAGGTCTAGGGCCGTAGAATCCTGTATCCATTGGGGTATCCTGAATGATATAATCCAGGAAAGGTTCCTCTGGTTCGTGCTCGGTTTCCACAGGGCCTTTGCAGTGACATCGTAAATGTGCAGTCCTACGACAGATACTGCATCTAAATGGAACTCCCAGGTAGTCCAAACTTTGTATCAGGCGTCTGCCTCTCCATTTTATTTCCAAGTTCTCTGGTAACCCCTGATGAACGTCCATTTCCACAAGTACCCGCCCAATCTTCCCTGAACTCGCAACAAGTGCATCCGTGTCTATGGCTATGAAAACCCCAAGGGAGTTCCCAATGGCCTGTAGAGCTCCCTCATTCCAGAACTTCCAGGGTATTCCTAGCAATAGGACCCATAAATGTCTCAGGGAGAAATGATTTGTATCTGGATTAAATGCCACTCACCATCTTTTAACCATGAGACTGCTACCACCGTCAAGCCACTTTTTAGTTCGCAAAAGTGCAACGTCTTCGAGAGACCTGCAAAGGAAGCCCAACCATCCTTTGGCGAAGTGGAATAACTCGGGTACATACCCTAGTAGTGGCTTCCATGCCTTTTCCAACCAGTGAAAGAGAGTGTCCTTTTGTAGATTTATGTAGGTAAATCTACCCACCAGTCCACATAGAGCCATTCGACATGTATCCTCCAAGCCTATATCAAAACCGAGAACCATCTTCCTGAGAACCTTGTTGGATTTCCACTTTCTCCTAAACCTGGGTGTAGGTGACTGAGTCTTAAAATCCTTCCTTCCTACACTAGTAAAACCTTCAAGTCTGTCTTCTGATCCAGTAAAAACTTTAGTAGATTGTCTTTGTGCTTCTGACTCCTCACCTGTTAGATAAGAAGGCACAGTTTGGACTGTAGTATTAAACCCTACTCTCGAAAAATGAGGTGACCTTCCTAGAGGATGAACAGTAGAAGCATTCTCCTTTTTGGCAATAGTAGAAGACAAAATTCCTTGCTTCCAAAGATTATCAACTAACGTGAAAAGACTGGCCTCCTGCGACAGTTTTTCTTCGTCCTTACCCATTAATTTCCTTATCTCCTCATTTAATAATCCTAGATTAGAAGGATACATTTTAGTCCACCTGTAAACCCCCAAACCAATAAACAGAGACAAGTGGCCCTACTAACCAATACCAGAATGACTGGCCTCCTGCGACAGTTTTTCTTCGTCCTTACCCATTAATTTCCTTATCTCCTCATTTAATAATCCTAGATTAGAAGGATACATTTTAGTCCACCTGTAAACCCCCAAACCAATAAACAGAGACAAGTGGCCCTACTAACCAATACCAGAATATTAAACTCTGTTTAATCACATGGCCTCTTTTATGTAGAGGTATCCACCTGTAAACCACAATAATAGCTACATACGGAAAAAACAAGGTGATTAATAAAACCTTCAAGGAAGGCACAATTGCCTAGATGGGAAAAGACACAAAACGGGAGCCAACTGACAAAGAGCTAGCTCAGTTGTATAGTAAAGAGGTTAGGAGGATGACAAAAGGATAGTTCTGGCTTAAACCCATCATAAAACCTTATTAACTACAGATAGACAACACTCCCTAAAATCCTGTGACCCCAGACTCTACTTCCATCTGAAGTCAAAAAACGGTCCATCGTGACCCCTAACTCAAAATCCATTTGGTGACCATTAACCATCCATTTCGCTGACCAAAATCAAACTCTAACAACAAAGGTGTACTTGATTAAATGTAAACTTGTATAATCCATTATTAGGTTTAGTATTCCACTATCAATTTGTCAATTGGAAATGAAAGTTTTTTTAGTATGTTTATTGTTTTTCGGACAGTTTTTTAATTTATTTCATTTATTCATATAAACATGTGAAGGTATGAGAGCAAGTTTGAAGTTTGGAATTTGATGCAATACAATTTTTTTTTTCTATTTCTAAATGTCTTTAATAGCTCATAATAAATTTAAAATGTTGAAAATTATAAGAAAGAAAATAATTCAATCATCAAGTTGATATAAATTTTTAGATCATTCGTCAAAATTAATTGTACTATGTGCTATAACAGTTTTCCATCTATTTTTTTTGGTTTTATGCTTAATCATATTAATGGAAGAGGACCGCAATGTACTGTGGTTGATCCTTAATCCAGAATGCACAGATTGCTAAGTTGTTTTGTGTTAAATGCATTTGTCGNNCCGCAATGTACTGTGGTTGATCCTTAATCCAGAATGCACAGATTGCTAAGTTGTTTTGTGTTAAATGCATTGTAGGCATGGACTATGCTGACATGTCATTTATGGAGTTAATACATTGAATTAACCCGAATGCATCGCCTTCGTCCTTCATCCTTGATCTTCTCTTAACAAAGCCACAGATGAAATAAAGTATGCAAGTAGTGGTACAGGTAGTAGAGAACTTAAACTTGAAATCTCGGTACAATGGTTTATTTTTGTATATTAGACGACCAATGAACAATAATGTCTAATGTTCTCTTTTGAATGTAGGAAGAGAATGAATATTTTCTAGGAGCAGCAAGATGAGGCTCTCATGCAACATTGGTGATCTCTTCCTACTACTTGTGATTGGAGAGACTAAATGCTCTTAACTTTACTTCAATGACAATGAACAAAGCACCAAAGGAGTAAGACTATATTGGCTTATGGATTCACCTATACTATGATATCTTGGGGTGAAGCCCAACATCAAGAAATTTGAACTCACATATTACAAATTTGTATTAATGAAACCTCTTTTCTATTTTTGGGTTTTGTGATCATGATTGGCAAACTTTTAGAGGATCACTATGGTAATTATATGATGCATATTTACAATTTTAACCGAGAGAAAATTGTCAATAATGTTGAGATAGTGAGGCATGAAGAAAAAGGATCTGAAACGAATAGTTGAACATTTCATTGGGCAATAAAGCCATTGACTAAACTAGAACCTTGTCTCACAATTTGTTGTCATTGTTATAAGTTTTCTCTAAAGATCAATTGAATACATTTCGTGGCCCATTGATTACTACTTATTCTTATGAGATTTTGTTATGCTTTGCATAGCATGAAAGAAAACATTATCAACAAACTTTATGAGATTGTAGGTGTTATCCAAAAAGCACACATGCATAATTTGGTAGCTCTAGATATTACTCATTATACCCTTAATGTTTTGAATTCAATGAAGTATTTACTTTATCTATATTTATTAGTCTAAATCCAATTTTAAATGTATCAAACATTTAGAAGATTAGAATATCTTAAAATAAATAAAATTTACATATAAATATGAAAACATTTAGAAGATTAGAATCTCTTAAGATAAATAAAATTTACATATAAATATTGAAAAAAATAACATCATATAAATTTATATGAACATTAAATGAAAAACACTAAAAACTTATAATCATCATCCATTTTTTTTACAATCTATCTGAAGGAGGGCATTCAAATCTCAATTTCTTGAGAAAAGTAAAATTTCATATAAAAACTGGATAAAAATTAACTCCTTAAAAATTTACATAAACATAAAATGAAAAACACTAAAAACTTAACTTATAACCGTTATCAATTTTTTTTATAGGGAGGGAGGATTTGAAATTTTTTTTAACAGGGAGGGAGGATTTGAATTTTTTTTTAACAGGGAAGGAGGGAGGATTTGAAATTCCAGCCTTCATGACAGAATCGTTTGAAGAGACGGGTCCCAAAAGGCGTGCAGTTATATTATTATTAGTCTTTGTCGTTTTATGATTAATCAGTGTTATTATCTTAAAAAAGATTCGGGAATCGATAAAAACTAAGCTACTCTGATCTTCATCACGTGCAATCGTAATTGCTGACATACTTTACGATGGAGATACCAAAAAAAAATGAAATTCAGCGTAAGCGTAAACTACGTATAGATTTTAATTATATTAATGTTTAAAGATTGAACCCCAATTCTATGCGCTCACTGCATTATTTTCAACGTCCTTTCTTTGCAAATCATTTTTAAAATTCGAGACGCTGCTGACAACACAGAAATCCCTCGCACGTAGCAATTAATGTTCTCAACTCAACAGATGTCACACCATTGCATTAAAAACAGGGCCAAGATGCCCAAAACCGATCTGAAACTTGGATTTTTTTATGGCCAGAAGAAATTTGCAGAAAATGAAATTAAGCATATTTGATATTTTTTCATGTCTATTTGAGGAGTGCAATTACAGAGAAACAGGAAGAAGGCCTTGCTGACCTTTCTCAAAAAAATGCCCATGATTTATCAGCATTAATATCCTTATTATTATCAAAGTTACATATGGCATTATGAAGTCTAGACCCATTAATTCCTGCAATGAAAATTGATCCTTATTTTTAAGACCTCCTTATTACTGTTGCTGCATTGTCTGTAAACAAGCAATAGAAGTAGTAAATTCTACATGAATATCATGATGGATATGAGAGGGCCAGCATTAGAAGTAGTACCTGTGTAATGCATGCATTAGTAATGGTGGGAGTTGAGATTCAATATCCATGACACATTCCAAACCAGCACCTCTGGTGTCTGGGACACTGTTTATCACAGCTACCACAGTGGTCTCTGTTGT
Organism: Picea abies; assembly: GCA_900067695.1. Taxonomy (NCBI): domain Eukaryota; kingdom Viridiplantae; phylum Streptophyta; class Pinopsida; order Pinales; family Pinaceae; genus Picea; species Picea abies. The sequence continues at coordinate 6,714 of CBVK0103606882.1, read as the reverse complement.
TATGGAGATCCACACACTTTCCTCCACAGCAACTCATACCATCTCCACAGCCATAGCCACAGCCACTATACCCACCACTATAATCACACATTCCAAATGAGCACCTCTGGTGTCTAGGGCACTCTTTATCACAGCTACCACAATGGTGTTTATTGTTGTTGAGATCCACACACCTTCCTCCACAGCAGCTCAGGCCATATCCACAGGCATTGCCACAGCCACCGCAGTGGCTCTTATCATAGGTGATGTCCTTGCAGAACTTGTTCCAACAGCAGGTCGTTCCTCCCAGGGGATTCTTCTCCTTGTCATGGCAAATACTGGCATTCTTGGCACACCAAACATAATCATGCCTTCTGTTCCTCATGGCTGCCTGCCTGAAATACTGGGATTTCAGGAAGTTAGAGTGGGTGGGCACGACGTACCTGCCCTTAAGTGAACTGTCTGCATTGCTGTACCACTCTACCATACTTAAGCACAGAATGACCAAAATGACCAGGATTCTTACATTCATCTTCCCTGCTTTAATATCCACTGCAGTATCCTCTTGCCATGGCCAATAATGACATTGTGAAAACCCTGGATCTCTGATCAACCCAGATGTATCAAATTCTCTGGTGAAATCTCAATGCCTATATAGAATGTCTACATGCCCACTTTAGGGTAAGCCAGCCCAGCACTGCAAGAAGAAAAGTGTAACAGCGAGATTCAAGACATGGGATCCTGCAGCAAACAGAGATGACGATAGAGACGGTTTCTCTGCTTTGAGGGATAGCTTGTGTACCTCAATAACTCTGCATGTGATCAACCGACCTTGAAAAGACAATAAAATAAAGGTAAGAGTGCAACGAAAGGACAGCCACCACGCATCATATGAGCAAGTCAGAACAAGTGAAAAGAGATGGGAAATAGTTAATACGGGCTGTTAAATACAGGATCCGTACATGAGTTGGCCACAGGAAGAAAAAGGGACAAGAGTAATTTTGAAGACCCCACTCCACTCAACAAGTGTATCACTCGAAACCCGAGGTTTTCAAGCCAGTTTGGTATAATGGGCATCATATCGCTCTCATTTCATTTTGATATTTTTTGAAGTCTGGAAAATTCAAATAGATGAAAATCTACCATCTCCATGGAGAATGACTTAGAACTGTGTATGTTTGGCTATGAGATTGTTTTTTTGGCAGTAAGGAAATATGTTAATCTCTAGAAAATCTATTGTTGTAAGAGAATCTTGGATTCACTAAATGATATGTCTCTTTAAGTAGTAGCAGGGGGTAATTTATGACTGTAAATTGTGAAGATTGAACTTCTGCTTGAAAAAAAAAGAAGAGATTACCAGCAGGTTATTTCAGTAGGTGTGGGTTTTCTTGAATAAGGGTGATGAGTCAGCCTGTATTCTTAGATAGCAGTCAGTCATGATTATCTCACTGTTGATTGACAAGTGAATTGGCCAACTAACTTTATGACTTTGGCTGGCCCTGCTAGCTTTGGTAGTAATATCCTTCTGGTTCTATGAAATTACTATTTTTTAGGGGGAGATTTGTTCGAAATCCAGCCAGAAATTGTTGGATTTTTAGATTTAAGTGATTATATCTGTATTATCTGAGTGTCCCAAATTCTTTTCCTTATGCTGAATTCATTTCTGCATTCAAAAATAGATTTAGATCAACAAAACATAATAATTCTTATAAATTTATATCACCCTACAAAAAAAACCATTTCATAAAACAACTAAAAAAAACTTTAAAAAACTAATAATTTTCCATATCTAAATCTACCCATAACGATATACAAAATTCCAAAAAAACAGTATGATTTAAATGCCCTGTGTCAAACGCCATGCAACTCAACTCTTCTGTTTGCATAAAAAGACAAGGCGTTCAATATACGGCTACCCAGTGTGATTAACCAGAAGTCTTAGATTCAATGGGGAATGGAGCCAAAATAGGCGTCTTGTTCAGATTTATCATTATCTATGTCTTTTCTATTCCTCTTCATCGTTTTCTGTAAACGCTGTTACTCCAGTCGTCAGTGTTTCCCTCCACACAGTAAGTTCTAGGAAGCTGAACCTGCATATTTAATGCAAATCCAAAATTAATTGAATCTGACATGGAATCTTATGCCCTGTAAATGTCAATATGGATGTACTTTACTCCTATTTTTATTCCACTGTCATCGTATGAAGATTTATTTTACAGTTTACGACCAAGTTACCTCATCAATCCATGCAAGTTGCTATCGATCAGTCCATGCAAGTTGATATCTTGTCTGCAATTCCTGGAGTAGGCCTAAAAGTAATATGGATCACATATAACTCGATTTGACATACTCTTGTTGGCTATATATTCTATTCTGTAAGTGAGGGAATCTATCTGATCAAAAAGTACTATAGATCACATTGACTTCGATTTGACCTACTATGCTCTTGTTTTCCTGGTCTTACTATGTTCTTGTTGTTTATAAATTCTGTAGTGTCACAATATGTGTCAAAAGTATTATGAATCACATGGAGTTTTTGTTGTTTAAAATTCATTTTCTAATGTATAAATGGATTCAGCATGTTGAAAAACTTTTTAGACACTTGAATTAATAACTCAAATCTAAGAATCTAACAATTTTTTGCCGAAGCAAATGTTCTCCTAAAAAAACCAAAAAAAGGTAATTTTCTAAAACTTTTAAACTACTATTTTAAGATTTGTTAATTAAATAAAGTTCTTATAGATATGGAACGGAGTGTTATCTTTTAGAATATGATAATGAAAATACTTGTTAAAAGACATTTTGACTAATCAACTACAGTAAAAAATTTATATAAAAGCAAAAAAATACAATAAATATAAGTCTCTTCCAAATTGATAAAAGTTACTTTAAGATATAAAATAAAATAATTATAATTTAACTTTAAGATATAAAACAAAATAAAATAACTATAATTTGAAACTTCATAAAACAAGATAATGTTTTATAATAAGCTTTTATTCTAAAGCTATTTTTAAATTTGTAAAAAAATTGGTTTTTACACTATCTTATATTCTAATGTAAAGATAACTAGGTGAGAAATGGGTATTTTTATATTGTAAAATGAATCATCAATTTTTTTTTGTTGTTTTTATTTTTCTTATTTTTCATTTTTTTTGAAATGCTAAAATCATTCTATGTAACATTCATTTTATTCTTCATTTTCCATGAAATGTCAAAACCATTTTATGTAATATTTAACATTATATTTTTAATAAATTGGAAGTTTTGGGGGGTGTAGGAGAAAGAAACATGTTGATTATATTCTCAACAAATTGATTGATATGTTTTTGAGGTGTAGGAGAAAGGAACATGTTGTAGATATTTGGAACTTTAATTATATTTTCAACAAATCAAAGAAATTTGCACATTTACATGATACACAATTGTAAAGGAAGACATTATAACATCAAAAAGAAAAAAGATTGAATACAAATTATATTTATTTTTTTAAGCTAGAAATTTATTATCTTCTATTAACTCAAATCAAACCAATACATAACCATTGTCTTGATGCCAGAGCTGCCAACAAAGGAAACCAACTCCGACACCAGAACTTAAGTTTCAAAAAGAGGTTGCCTGAATGGCCAAAATTTGAAATGGTCCAACATAGTGTATTGTATATCAACTGAAACAAACTGAAACAAAACGAAACTAGAAATTGAGCCATAATGCAAATTCATGGAACATAACTGGGAGGCCATCATTCTCCAAATGCATTATCGTTTCCATAGTGTTGGGGAGGAGTCAACCACATAGGAACAAGTATGCTCTAGACAGGATCACCATGAGGCATCGTCCCAAGCTGTGAATCAGAAAGTTGGTCATAGAGTTCCCCAATTCTAATTTCCATCCACTCTTGATGATATTTTTGGTCTGCCATATCCCTGCGAAGGTCAAAGATGAGTTGCAATTGGTTGTCAGAAAAGTGGGTGAGTCATTCTTCCATTCTCTGCTCACTTTGTGGGTGATTCTACTCACTTTGCCGAGGAAAGTTGTCATTTTCATTTCCCCTACGCTCCTCAGAATTAGGCTCTCTGTTATGTGCATTTTTGTCGAGGGATCGTCTAGGAGCCTCCTCATTAGTTTGAGGAAGATCTTCCTCTACAATTGCATAACCCCGCCTTTTCTCATCAAGTCAAACACCAGAAGAATTCCCCTCCTTCTCTTGATACTCCATGGAATGTTGCACCGAATCAGAGCTGGCAGAGGAGGATGACGAGTAGTGGCGTCTATTATAAACACTTTGAATAGAGGATGACGAGTAGTGGCGTCTATTATAAACACTTTGAATAGTGCCACTGCCATGCTTCAACGTGACTCTCTCATGAGGCATGTTGCATGAAAGAGGCTAGCTTGAAATGAAAGGAAACAATTGCCTAGAGCAATAAGGGATTGAGGGCCACTCAACAATGAAGAAATGGAGTTTCTCACTGCAAGCGAAGGATGCAATGGACAGAAGAACCCCGCGCGGGCATTTGTACAGGAAAACCGACCCATTGTCCTAAGCATTAACACTGTGCATAATTGTTGCATTAATCCCAAACGAACGAGCAACACCAGAGCCAAAGATTTGGTTCATCACCATACTCACATAATCACAAGCTTGTAAGGATGTGTTGCTAGGGAATTAAAATCCATTGTAGCCACTAGTCTTGGAAAATACAAAAGATACTAAATGGTGACTCGAAAAACTCGATGGAAACTCATCATGCATGCAAAGTTCACACCCCATTCATGGGAATTGAATACAAAATTATTATTAGAAAAAAAAATATGGAAATTTTTTTTTATATTTTTTTGAAATTATTTATTAATAAATATTTATAAAAATACCTAATCTTAATGTTCTTAGTAAAATTGAGACTCCATTTTTTTCAAAACCACTCTTAAATTTGCCTATGTCTTTTAATTGGAAATCCATGTTTGGTTGAACAATACAAAATAGGAACCAAATATGATAAAGTTCAACCAAAATTGAAACCATAGTTTGGGTTAAATTATAAACGTGGATGTAAATAATAAAAAACCAGAAGGACAACTTATGAGTCCACTTGAGAATTGGCCTTATCTCCACTACTCGAGATGTTTTCAATGTAATCCATGTTGAGTGGGGATGGAAATCCATGTGAGAAAGGCTATGAAAGTATTCCCACTTGTTCAACATTATGTGAATGAACCATCGACATTCAACATATATGTTTTCTATATACTATAACATTGGAATATGGATAGATTCTTCACCACTTCTACAAGATTTGGCATTCCCCCTCTATTAAAAATCCAAGTTTGCGGAGTACATCCTCTCTATTAAAAATACAAGTTTGTGGAGGTGGAGTAAATCATCTCTATGTGCATGAAAAGTGTTGGAAGCTTGGCATATAATTAAATCTTAGCTTTCCTATTTTTGAATGTTTGAATATTGAATCCTCAAGATATTACTTGAACTCAAATAAGACTTTTCAAAAACTTCCTTGAGCTGAGGTAAGATTTGACATTTTTTCATATGTAAACCTTTTTTTTTGTTGACTTGGGGTTTTGGATCACGTTGAGTGTATATATGTCAAAATCAACCTTATAGGTAAGATTTGACATTTTTTCATATGTAACCCCCCCTTTTTTTTTTCGTTGACTTGGGGTTTTGGATCAGGTTGAGTGTATATGTGTAAATCAACCTTATACATTTTTTGAATGGGTATTTCAAGATTTTTCATTTAATGTATATGGAATTATGATATTTTATTTTATATTTAAAAAAAAACTAAATTTAAGATAGTTTATTTTAATGTATATGGAATTATGATATTTTATTTTATATTTTAAAGAAAACTAAATCTAAGATAGTTTATTTTATATTTTAAGGAAAACTAAATCTAAAATAGTTTATTCTATTTTATATTTTAAGGAAAACTAAATTTTATAGTGTTTGGTAATTATTGGGTTATGTACATATAATATGTTAACATATTATAGATTATCTTAAATAATGATTTTATTTTAAATATGACGATTGTTTTGATGATGTAAAGCTTAAATCTATGTTAATTTCATCCCACAAAGTTCACATTTATGAATAATAAATACATAATTTTAATAGTACAAAGGGGTTGGATTTTTATGCACGAGAGATACACTTCATATGACATGCTCTCTAATATTTTATTTTCTATGTGAGTAGTATGCAAGGCTCGTCTAATTTGGAGAAATTTTATATTATTATGTTTTGAAAAATTCAAAAGTCAAACAATGAAGTTTTGAAAATATTATGTAGGTGATTTTTATCATTTTTTTGGTGGTTCTGTATGGGTATTAATAGTTTTACTTAGTACACAATGTAGAAAATCATTAAAAATCAATATTAACATAGAGTATAAATGGAAGAGGTAATTTATCAGGTTTTTAGAAATCTTTATTATTGATGTATAGAGAAACTTCCAAAAACCCCACATCTATTTTAAAATTAAAGATCACAAGATTTCATTCACATATAGTTTAAAGATTTATTGGTTATACAAATACTTGATGGCGGGTATCATTGTTACATTTACCTCTTACTTGCTTTAACTTCCAATTTATGGTATGAGAACTTAGCCATTTGTGTTGGACACACCTACCACACTTAGAGGGGGGGTGAATTAATGTGAGACGCTTTTTCCCAAAACTTCCCTCTTGCACAAAAACTCATCAATTAGCATT
>CBVK0103606830.1:0-21283 GCA_900067695.1 Picea abies | reverse complement strand
TTATAATATAACAATGTTATATTATAAAATATGTTTATGTTTTTTTAGATTTTTATGAATTTTTTTTGTGTAAATTTTATTTTTTAAGGCTTTTGATATAAATTTTAATTTTTTTTAATTTGGGATATTTTTATATGTTTTTAAATTTTTGAGGTTTTTTTCACTTTTTAAAGTTTTTTTTGGGGCTATACTTTTTTTTTTTTTACCTTTTTCTTAATTTTTTTCTATTTTTTTTAATATATATATATATATATATATATATATATAATTTTATGGTTTTCTTTTTCTCTTTAGTTTTGTAGGTTTTTTTTATATTATAACATAACAATGTTATAATATAAGAAAAAGGTTTTTCATGTTATTATATAAACATGTTATATTATAACATTGTTTATGTTTTGTTTATGTGGCCGCCCAAGGAACTTGGACCATGCTCGTAAGGGGGCTGAAACAATGTCTTGTGGACTTGACCCAGGTCCCATAGATATTATAACTCTATTATAATATAACAATGTTATATTATAACATTGTTATATTATAACATTCTTTATGTTTTTTTTAGATGTTTATGAAATTGTTTTGTGTAAATTTTATTTTTTAAGGCTTTTGATATCAAATTTTAATTTTTTGTTGTAGTTTTAAGGTTTTTCTTCAATGGTTGTTTGTGATATAAATTTGTTTTTTAAATGTTTTTTGTTTTTTAAATTTTAATTATATTTGTTTTTTTTCTTCTGGTTTTTAATTGATCCAAAAAAAATGAATTATATTTTTTTGCTAAATATTTAAAAATAGTGTTATTTAACTACAATTATTTTCTATGTATTAAAGTAAGGTAAAAAAAATGTGTTAAAAATAGTATTTTCCACTATATTTAAAATGTATGAAACCATCACTTAATTAAGGATAGATAATTATATGAAAAACCCTAATTTCAAAAAAATAAATGGTGTAAAATATTTTTAACATTGGATGAAGCATGGAAATATGATTAAAAACACCATTAAATAATAATAAAAAAATAAAATTAAAAATAGAAAAGTTTGAAAATAGATGAAAAAACATTGTTGAGAAAAAAAAATTGAACAATTTGAAAATAAATGAAAAAACGAGCATTTAAAAAAACAAAGTGGAAACCTTATGTATCAAAAAATTTAAAATATAAAAAAACCACCTAAAAGTGGAGGGGGGTGCTACCGGTAGCACCATTTTTAAAAACGTGGTAAAAAACTTGACCTCCAAAAAAACGAGAACTCTATAGAGTTCTCATTAACTTGGTAACTATATTTATATAATATGTCATGTATTTTGGTACTTTATGGGTGGAAAAATTGGAATAGTGGTTATTGGGGTCAAAACTTTGTAAACAATTTTTTGTCCTCTAGATGTTGTTCTACACATAAGATCTTTCAAACAACTTGAAGATAGCCTCAATCAGAGTTTATATTCATCAGTTATGTCTTTTGCAAGATGAATTATCTTGTTAGTCACCATGATACCATGGATATGTCATGTTAACTTACATTATTCACACATGTGGAGCTAGTCATGTGGGGACTTTCAAGAAGATTCTAGAGGGTTTAAAACCCTAACAGTAATTTGGGGTTGAGGTATGAAAAAAACCTAACACTAACCCTAGATCTCTATCAAGACATGTTAAATAGTGGTTCTCCAAAAAAGGAAGGGGTTCCATTCTTATTGTATTGTTTATTGTTCCATAATTGAGTAGAGCATCTGAGAGTGTGATATTGAAGAAGAATAGGGGAAGTAGAAGATCCTATAGCAACCATATTGTCCATAGTGTCCATGGAAACTTCATAGTGAGTGCTCCTTTATTTTTATTTGCATTTTAGATTGAGAAGAAAATAGAAGAGCACATGACTCACCTTCTACCTAGGTTATTCCCCTAGGTTATTCCCATATTGGATTTTCCTATGTTACTTCTTGTATTTGTTAGGTGGATCGTGCATTATTTTATAATCTTATTTCATCTCAATTTTAGTTATTTAAGTATTTTTGTGAGTTAAGATAGTGACATTTAATATGAATCTTATGTAAAGAACTACATAATAATAGATTGCATAAACTTGTAAGACTTGTTGTGATTAACTATTCCAATGGAATGTCAATAGTAGTTTATGTATGATATTGGTATGAGAGAAGTTTTCTCTGGGGTATTTATTGGAAGTTGCAAGATAAAAAAAATTGCATAAGGAAGAAGTCTCATAACCCTAACCATGGTGGATGAGTACAAGAATAAAAAAATACAGGATGAGTTAGAGGAGATATTTTGAAAGATGGAAGCATAAGTCACTGACATCTCTTTCAACATGGTCCTTTTCATGGCATCTCTAGAGAAAACGTTTGGAGATTTTAGAGATTTTGGTATCTCTAACTCAAAATCTGACTTAGATGGAAAATCTAAAGACAATTGAGACCAAAAAAAGGAGTTAGAGAAAGAGAGAAGTTCATGTTCCATTAATTCTTCTTGATCTCTATTTGGAGTGGAAGTGAAAGTGGAAATTAAACCTTACCAAGTTGATATTGAGTTTGCTAAGGTGAATCAATGGTTGAAATAGTTAAAATTTTATTTTAGTGTTCATAACATAAGAGAAGAGAAAAATATTTCATTTTCCCAACTGAATCTAGAGGTCCATGCCCAAAATTCACCGGAAAGTCACATGGAAACAATTAGGATTTATGGTGATCCCCAAATAACTAAGTATGAGGTGGTTAAAAACCTCATTAAGTCCCATTTGCATATTATTGGGCATGAGGAGGAATAATGCATCCATTGGCGTTACTTCCAATAGAAGAACGGGATAATTTTGCAAGAGTACACCATCGTGTTTAGAAAAATGGCCATTATGTTTGGTTATCTCCCAACAACCTGAATGTACTCCTCAAGTATTTTTGTCATCTACACAATCATTTATGGAGGTAAGTGGTTCTCTTTAAACCTAGTATAGTTGATGAGGCATGTCTAAAAACACAATATCTATAGAATATGGGTAAGAATAAAGGAAAACCAAGCGGGTAAAAGAATAAATACCCACTGAGATGATTCCAAGGAGGGAAAGAAGAAGTTGAAAGGAAATGATAAGAAAACAACAACCACAACCAAAACATATTAATGAAATGATCTAAACAACCATTGTAATCATTGTAATATTAATGGTCACATAGAAAATAAGTGTTGGAATCCACGTATAAAGATGAATCCAAATAACCACAGGGAGGATACAAAGAATAAGAACATGCTAGCCATGAGTTCAAGAAAATTTGTAGAGAAACAATCAAATGTAGATGAAAATAATGTCTACAGTACAATTCAAAAGGAAGTGAATTTGAGTATCCTCCATCCCGAGTAAGAGAAGGAAATGAATAAACTATTATGTATTAATATATAGTTCAAGAAGATATAGGTGGATTCTCTTTTTGATTTTGGTTCGTAGGCCAACCTCATGGTAGATGATATACATAGCAATCTTGGATTGGAATTTTATGACCACCCTCACCCATATCCATTGGGATGGGTGTATTGATCCTCAAACCTCATAATTGACTCACAAACAAGTTATTCAAAGAATATAAATGTAGAAAATAAATTACAAGAGACAAATATGATGAAATAGGTGAAATATACCTTTGTATTAATGATTGCTAGAAAAGACAACAATGTTCACTTGCCTCTTAAGGTAGGGTGACCTTTCATTTAGTAGAGCTCCAATTGCAATAACAATTCTAAAAAACATTGCATATCCTTGCATATCTTTTAAATAGGAAAAACTCTTACTACTTGTTTTCCCATCATTAATGAGTAACAACTACCTAGTGGGTCTTATATGATAAGGAGGAACCTTTTACATTAATTAACTACCCACTAACTATATAATGGGACTTATTTAGAAAATATGGTTGCATACATTAATTAACTAACTCATAAGTACCCTAAATTAGGTAGTTAGGGTAGGAACCTAACATACCCTCCACCTTCAAGAGTATTATTTTCCTCATGGCTAGGGTGGGGAAATTGTTGTATAATCACTATTGGTTCCTAAGTGACATATTATAGAGCTGCATATCTTTCCACCAAATAGATACTTCTCATACTATGTGATAGCGTAATTGATTCTTTCTAGTATCTAATACTACTTTGAGACAGAGCCAAATGGACCCTTATTCATCAATTTATAGCAAGATAGTTTGCAATCTCCAATTCGGTCCCAGTACCTTCTCCAAAGAAGAGACATGAAATATTAGATGAATATTTGATTGAAATGGAAGAGGTAATTCCTAGGAAGCTTCTCCAACATGTTGGATGATCTTATAAGTTCCATAGAACTTTGGTTCTAGTTTCTAGTGGATTTTATTTTTTGAGGGAGGTTCATTTATACTGTTGAAGGTGAAGAAATGCATAATCCCCTCTTGGAAAATAATTCCTGGAGTGATTTTGGTTAGCTTGTTGCTTCATTATATGTTGAGACATAATCAAATTATCCTCAAGTGTGTAGGTAATAGCTTCTTGAGTGTGAAGTGTGTTATCTTCTACATGAACCTTAGAGGTTCCTAGTAAATAGGAAGCCACTAATGGGGTGTTTGGGGGAAATACAACTTCATATGGTGTCATTTTAGTAGATCCATGCTAAGTGGTATTACAACACTATTATGAGAGGGCTAGCCACCGTCCCTAGTGGTTCTTGTTTTCTTAAGTGAATCATCACACATAGGTTTCTAATAAATTGTTAACCACTTATGTTTGACCATAAATTCAGGGATTGTAGGGCTCATTTTCAATTGGGCCCCTTGAAGTTTAAACAAGCCTTGATAGAATGTTTTGGTGAATATGGGATCCTTATCTAATAAAATATAATTGGGCATGACATGTAACTTAAAAATCAATTCAATGAATACTTGGGCAACTTAGAAAGGTGCAAATGGGTGTATTAAAGAACAAAAAGGAGCATGTTTGGAAAGGTGCTCTACTACCACCATGATGACTAATTTGTTACCAAATTTCAAAAGGCCCACTATAACATCAAGAGAGATGTTAGTCCATATATTTGTTTACACTAAAAAAGTTGGCATGTTTTATAGGAAAGTGTGTACTTGTCATTGATGGCAAGAACAACAATGTTGATGAAAAACAGGAAAAACATAAGCTAAGGAGGAGAAGCAAAAAATATGCAGAGATGAGAAATATCAGGAAAGATAGTAGTTTCCATAAGTGTAGATGAGGTCCAAGAGATGGACTTGTAGGAGTAGCAAAGGTTGAGACACATGAACACTTAGGTTGAGACCCGTGAACACTTAGAAAACCTTCTAAGTCAGAGAGATCAAAATCTCAGGAGGAGGAGCAACAATGCTTGTTGGATCGAACACTGTGAAGAATCTGGACTGTTAGATCAGATTCCAGACAGGAGAAACGAGTGTGCAAGAGAGGAACAAATCCCATCCGTTGGATCTGAGTGAAAAGGACCAACAACCGTTCAATCCAGTGGATTTGCAAGGAGTATAAGCTCAGGAGGAATACACGACAACCATCAGATTGAATTAGTGGAAGGACAGGATAATCAAGGGCTGAGATCTTATATCTTGATCACCTGAATTCCTATCAGCCGTCAGATCATTTTAACGTTGAAGGATAGGATAAGTAGGGAAAAATGGTCGAGAATTTGATTACCCAAATTCTCATCAGACGTCAGATCACTTTCAAGTGGAAGGACAGGATAAGCTAGAAGATCTGCATTGTAGATAGATCGATCCATCGATCTAGGATCATAATTGACGAACAACATTTAGTTCAGGTATAAAGATGTGAGGATATTAAGCTCTGAAAAAATCTCACTTCAGATTTTTTAGTTTGAGATATGAAATCACCGAAGCCTGGAGAGCCGGAGAGATGAAGTAAATCTCAAGCATCATATCAACCGAAGTGGATTTGGGTCGTCTGATCCATAGCGTCAGTTTGAGATTTGAAATACCTGAAGCCCGGAGACCCAGAGAGCCGAAATAAATCCTTGATCGTCGAATCATCCGAAGTGAATTTCAGTTGTCATATCATTCGAAAGTGGAAGAACAAGATAAGTTACGAAAATGGCATGCTAATCTTAGTGTACGAGAATTGGGGACTCATATCTACAGTCAATAGGGCATATTGGACCCCCCTACCTTTCTTCCTTTAACCGGGGGGGTCCGAGTTGGTGGTATTTTCCATGTGGTACCCTCATACGTGTCACCTTCTTGTCAACGTGAACCCCCCTTGTTCATTACCACTTATCGCCTAACCCCCCCTCTGAGTAAACCACCAAACCACTCATACTTACCACCTTCATGCTCCGACTTCACACTCCACTACCCGCTACATGCCACACTCCACTACCACACTTTGCCTCCACACTCCACTACACTGCCTACACGTCTCGCCCACGTCAGCAGACCACCTCAACAAGGACATGTGGCAGACCACGTCAGCATATGACCTCGTTAAGGACATGTGGAAAACCACGTCAGCAAGGACACGAGTCGTCTGATCTGAAATATCACTTCAGGTGTATTCTCAACCATTGATCATATTACAGTGGAAGGATAGTGTAAGTTTGAAAATTTGAAATCCCAAAGTTTTGAAGGGAGATGTTTGACAACCTTCCATCTCAATGTTTGATTAAGTCCTAGCCGTCAGATTGAATAATGAAAGGATGAGTGTCAGGATCAAATATGACCATTTATTTGTTTCTGTGAAATAAATCATCCAATATGATCCGTCCACTCAGGAGTACCATCAAGATCGTAATATAGATGGCCTCGTCGCATTGTGTGGATTGGAGATGCATGAAATTTAAAAATTTGAAGGCAGGCCACAATCGAAACCATGGTTTTGGAGAAAGGACACATGGAGGCTCAAGGTAAATTGCAGGGGAAAAAATAGTTTGTTCTACACCACCTTTGGACATGCTCGCAATCATGTGGTCACATGAGTTCATCGCCCAAGGTCATATAGAGGGAGGAAATAGAAAGTCACTAAGCTCCACTTCAGAGTTTGGGAGATCGGGAAGGGCCTTTTGAATAGGTGTTTTGTCACCGTCGATGGTCACGTGAAGGAAAGGGCTTAGAAGACAAAGAAGCCAAAATGACTCTCTGTAACTGACGGAACAGAGTGATTGTATCTGCCAAAGAATTTGAAGAGCTTCAGGGTGATCGCCAGAGGTAACTTCCAGTGGAATGAAGACTCATCATAGAAACAATTAACAGATGGAAGAGAGTCGAAGACTTTAACTACCATAGAATCCAAAGAATCTCAAGATAACGACCATTGATGAAGAATAGACTTAGCATGATCACCAGAGAGAATGAAGAGTTAGGTGTATGATATGGTAGAGGACTTGGCATGATAAATATATTCAAAATAGAGAAAATATGGTTTCTTCTATTGAGATTTATTCATGCGGGTAGAATCATGTTGTGTACAACATTTGAAATGCACAGAAGAGGCATAGCGCATAGAATGGACATGGCACGTAGAGTATAAAATGTTGAAGAAGATAAAGAGAAAGTGAGGGAGTATGAGGACACTGATGCAAGCAGAGAAGAGCAGTGTAGCAGAACAATGATGAGACTGGTAAGCCATTGATAAACACTTTATCATTGTAATAAATTTCAGTGCGTGAATTTTTTATAATTAGGGTGGTAGGGAGGTTCTAGGGAGGATTTTTTTCCTCAAAGTTTCAAGTGGGTTCTTGAACACAAGGAGTTATATCTTCCATTTGTTTGCATCCAGAAAAACCAAGGTGTTAGGGTGGTGCAAGGGAGAACTATTTTTCTCTATTATATAGGTTGGTGCCTGTGTGACTGGAAATTGATGCTTCCATCCAGTTGGTGTTGGAACACTCAGGTATTTGGTGCTTCCTTCTAGTGGGTGCTAGAGAAACTAGAGAGTTGGTTCTCTCAGCAAGTTGTAGCTTGTAAAATAGAGGTGGTAGCCTCAAAAGGAGTTGGAGCTCATAAGAATGATAATGCACATAAAATAAAGACTACTTATCATATCAAGAAGAAGAGGTTTTCTCCCTTTATGGGTTTCCTCAGGAATATCTGTCTCTTTTTATTTCATGTGTGTGATTGATGTTAAATAATCTATTTCTTACTTCTTTGAATTATTGTGATCATCGTTGAGTGTTTAGTAATGAGTTTAAAATGGGCATAATTTTTTAAGCACAGTAAAAACTGATTCACCCCCCTCTCTTTGGTATCAGAGAAGGTTCCATTTATTTAAAGGTAGATTAGTAAGCTTAAACATGAAAATTCATGAAGGAACTTCAACCAATAAGGCCCCCCGTTCAATGGAACAAACTTTGGTTGCTGCAAAGTTAGGATGAGAACCTACATAATGGCTTTAGGTGTAGATGTCTAGGATGTGGTAGAGACTGGTTATGTAAAGACAATTGTACTAGTTAATAAGGATGACAAGCTAGAATTTAGCTTCAACTCTAAGGCTATGAATGTTATTCTAAGTGGGCTTATGGAGGCAGAATTTGTAAAAGTTATGCACTTAGAATTTTCCAAATCAATGTGGGACAAACTCATTAGCAGTTATGAAAGTAATGAGAAGGTAAAGGATGTCAAGCTTCAAACCTACAGATTACAGTTTGAACAAATAAAGATGAATGAGGATGAAACAATTAATAAATTTTTATTAATATTTGAGGAGCTTATGAATGCCATCAAGGGTCTTGGTGGGAAGATTGAAGACGTATTTTTAGTTCAGAAGATTTTAAGATCTCTACCAAATAGATTTAATCCAAAAGTTTATGCAATAGAAGAACTGAATGATCTTAAGACTTTGTCTATTGATCAACTTATAGGAACTCTAAATTCTTATGAAATGAGGATTAGTAAGGATAAACCCACCTCTAGAGAAGCATCATTTAAAGAAGATAAGAATGAGGATTATGAGCCTAATTAAATCGAAGAAAAATTTCTGAGAAGACTAAAGAAAGGATTAGGCAAGTACCGAGGCATGTTGCCCTTCAAATTTTTTAACTGTGGAAAGATAGGTCACTTTGCATCTAAGTGTCCACACAAGAAGAAGGATCAAAACTATGAAAGTGAAGATAAGTACAAATCCAAGAGATTTGGTAAAAATAAAAGTTTATGTGTAAACAATGATGACTCTTCAGGAGACACAGATAGTGATTCTTCTTGTGAAGATAAGGTTAAGGACTTTATGCTTATGGGCAAAGAGGATTATGATAATAAAATCATAGTAAGTGATGTAAATGATGAAGAATATGTGGTTGACTTGGACTGATCAGTTCCCTAGAAGAAATTGCTAGACTCAGATTTAAGAAGAAAAAGAAAAAATAATTGTTAATATAGTTCGAGAAAGACAGTAAAAAACCCGATGAAGACTTTGGCCTGCTAAAAGTGGAGTTATAAGAGGCAAAGAAAATAGAGGAAATTCTAAAACAACAGTTATCAGAGAAGAAGGCAAGATGTGAATCCTTGGAAGAAGAGGTAGTAAAAACTAGGAAAGAGATGGAGAAGTTTAAAGCATTATATCTCCAAAATATTCCAAGCATTAAAGCCTCAACAAAACTAAATGACATTTTGAGAAAATAGAGATCTCCTTTGTTGAAGACTTGTTTAGGCTATGTAAGTGGTTCAAGCAGCAAAGAGCCAATAAACATGATCAAATTCCAAGTCAGCAGACAATTAGACCATGTGAGTACTCTGGCATTGAAAACTAATAAAGACAAGATGATCCCTAATAAAAAAAAAGATATCAGAAGATGGAGCAACAAATGCCAAGAAGAAGGCCATCCTTCAGGTACCAAGATTTCTTCCATGGTTATTGTTTTTACTGCTCTAATTTTGGTCATAAGATTGCAACTTGTCAAATCAAGTTTAGAGACATGCAACTGAAGAGATCAAGAAATAAGTAATATTTGAAACATAGAACTAAAAAACCAATGAGTAAACAAAGTTCCACCAATCACTTTGACCTATTGAACAATGAGATTGAATGCTATAACTGCCATAACTTCGGGTGCAATGCTGAAAACTGCCATCTAAATAATTACAAAGCAGATTCAAGGATAAAACCCTTAGCCAAAAATGCCAGCACTTGGAAAAAGAAAGATAGTGAAAAATGTGGTCTAGTACTTTCATCTCAAAAACAAAAAGACCCCTGGTATATAGGCAGTGGATGTTCCAAGCACATGATTAGAGACAAGGATAATTTTATGTCTATAAGTAAAAGAAAAACAAGAAATGTGACCTTTGGAAATGATGAACCAGGTAAAGTCAAGGGTAAAAGGATGGTGAGTTTGAGTAATGGTAAAGGAAAATCCCAAGATGTTCTTCTTGTAGATGAGCCGAATCATAATTTGCTCAGTGTAAGTCAAATGTGTGATAGAGGATGTGAAGTGTTGTTCACTTCCAAATATTTTAAGATAAAGTCTGTAAACTTAGGACAAGTGGTAGCTAAGGGCATAAGGACAGATAATAATGTATATGTGCTGAAAGAAGATAGAGAGGAGTGTCATATAAGAAAACATGGTGAAAGATAGTTATGGCATAGGAGACTTGGACATATAAACTTTGACCACTTAATCAAACTCAAAAATCTTGAGGGAGTAAAAGATCTTCCAAGAATATCAAAGCCACAAGATTCTGTGTGTAAACCCTGCCAAGTAAGAAAGCTAACCAGGACACAATTTAAATCTAAGAGCTATACTTCAACAAATAAACCACTCCAATTAGTTCATATGGATTTATGTGGACCATCAAGATAGGAAGACACAGGGAAGGAAAACTACTTCATGCTAATCATTGATGATTACTCCAGACTCACTTGGGTTTCCTTTCTCAAAGAAAAAACTGAAGCATTTGAGAAATTTAAAATATTTAAGGCTTTAAATGAGAATCAAAGAGGAAACATATTAAAGTTTGTAAGATCAGAAAGAGGAAGAGAATTTATGTCAAGTGATTTCAAGGAATTCTATGATAAACTTGGGCTCAAATGAGAATACACAATCCCAGGAACTCCACAACAAAATGGAGTAGTTGAGAGGAAAAGAAGAATAGTTCAGAAAATGGTCAGGTCAATGATGAATGAGAAGAACATTGGTCAAACCTATTGGGTAGAATCAATACACACATCAATCCATATTCTTAAAAAATCTCACCTCAGACTACTTAGTGACAAGACACCTTATGAACTGTGGTATGGAAGACCTACTTCAATCAAACACTTCAAAGTATTTCGGAGTACATGCTACATAAAGAATAATAATCAAAATCTTGGCAAGTATGATGACATGGCTGATGAATTCATCTTCTTAGGGTATTATACAAACAACAAAAGATACATATGCTATAATAAGAGGCTGCATAAATTGGTTGATTGTATTGACATAAAAGTTGATGAAGGAATCCCAGTGAGAGAGGTGAGAAATATTGAATCAAACACAAAGGATATAGTTGAAGTTGAATATGAATAGGTTCAAGGATCAGAAAAATAAGAATCTAAGTCAGATGAAGATACAAACACTTAGGCATACTCAAATCAGTAGACAACATCAAATCCCTCCAGAATTACTCAAAATAATCATCCTGCAAGTCAAATAATTGGTGAGAAAGACAAAGTTGTACAAACCATGAGAAGGATAATAAAAGACACTAAGCAATAAAATATATCCTTTGTATCCATGATAGAACCCAAGAACTTGAATGAAGCCAATGAAGATGTAAATTGGTTAAAATCAATGAATGAGGAATTGGATCCGATTGAGAAGAACAATACTTGAGAGCTTGTTCCTAGACCAGAAGATAAGAATGTAATTGGATCCAAATGGGTGTTTAAGAATAAAATGAATTAACAAAGACAAATAGTTAGGAACAAATCCAGATTGGTCTGTAAATGATATGCTCAAATAGAAGGATTGGATTTTGATGAAACATTTGCACCTGTAGAAAGATTAGAAGCTATTAGAATATTTCTTGCCTATGCTTGTCATAAGAAATTTAAATTCTATCAAATGGATGTCAAGTCATATTTTCTAAATGGATATCTAAAAGAAGAAGCCTATATGGAACAACTAGAAGGTTTCCAACTATCAGATAACCCTGACTTTTTCTGGAAGATGAAGAAAGCCTTATATGGGTTGAAACAAGCTCCTCATGCCTAGTACTATAGACTGGGTAAGTATCTTCAAGACAAAGGGTTAAAGAGAGGAACAATTGACAACAATCTATATATCAAAACAGAGGGTTTGATTTTCTCATTGTGTTGGTCTATGTAGATGACATCATCTTTGGAAGTAATAATGCTTCACTAGTAAAATGGTTTGCTTCTACCATGTAGTCTAAATTTGAAATGTCTATGATAGGGGAACTATCATTTTTTCTTGGTATGCAAATTACTCAGAGGTACGAAGAAATATTTATTTCTTAGGAGAAATTTCTAAGAGAAATATTGAAAAGGTCTCAAATGGAAGATTCTACACCTGTGAGAACACCTATGGTCACTAGATGCAAGCTAAGAAAGGATGATGACTCACCTAATGTTAATCAGAGTTCATATAGGTGTATGATAGGAAGCCTATTGTACATCAGAACATCTTGTCCAAAAATAATGCATGGTGTTGTAATGGTAGGAAGGTATCAATATACACCTAAACAGAGTCATTTGATATCCGTTAAAAGAATATTCAAATATTTGAAAGGAATGATGAACTATAGCCTATGGTATCCTAGGGATCAGAATTTTCAATTATTAGTATATTCAAATGTTGATTAGGCTAACTGCATGGTTGAAAGGAAAAGCATGAGTGGAGGTGCATTCTTCTTAGAAGATTCCCTTGTAGCATGGTTGAGAAAGAAGAAAGGTTCCAATTCCTTATCGACTACAAAAGCTGAGTACATTGCAGCTACCACTTGTTGTACCCAAGTATTATGGATGATTCATACACTTGCAGACTTGGAGGTAAAATATACTACACTGATCCCAATTCATTGTGATAATACTAGTGTAATTAGTGTGTCAAAGAATCCTATATTTCACTCCAAGACCAAGCATATACCCATCAAATATCACTTCTTGAGGGAACAGGTGACAAACACTGTTGTTTCTTTGCATTATATTCCATCCGAAGATCAGATTGTTGATATTTTCACTAAACCGCTTGCAAAATCTCAGTTTGAGTATCTATGCCAGAAGTTGGGCGTGACCCCATTCTCAACCTAAGAGATTCCATCCTATTAGGGGGAGTATGTGTTGGTTGAATATTTGATACCTCCAAAAAGTACTGCAAAAACTTAGGGGGAGCAGGTTTGCTTTGACATTGATGTCAAAAGGGTAGAAAAGGACTGGTCTGGATGTTACAGTTAGACGCCCAAGAAGAATAGCACAACCTTTTAGGGTTTCCATCAATTCCAAAGGGGGAGATTGTTGACATGTTTTACAAGAAAGTGTTTTCTTTTCATTGATGGCAAGAACAATAATGTCAATGGTAAACAGGAAAAGCATAATCTCAGGAGGAGAGGTGAACAGTATGAAGAGATGAGAAAGCTCAGAAAATATAGCAGTTTCCAGATGTGTAGATGAGGTCCAAGAGACAAACTCATAGGAGGAGAAAAGGTCGAGACCTGTGAACACTTATGTCAAGACCCGTGAACACTTAAAAACCTTCTAAGTCAGAGAGATCAGAAGCTCAAGAGGAGGAGCGATAGTGGCGGTTGGATCAAACATTGTGAAGAATTTGGACTATTAGATCAGAGTCCATACATGATGAACAAGTGCACAAGAGAGGAACATATCCCATCCATTGGATCTTAGCACAAAGGACCAACAACCATTAGATCCAGTGGATTTTTAAGGAGGATAATCTCAGGAGGAATATGTGACAATTGTCAGATTAAATTAGTGGAAGGATAGGATAAGAAAGGGCTGATATCTGATATCTTGAGCACCTGAATTACTGTCAGCCTTCAGATCATTTTAAAGTTGAAGGATAGGATAAGCGGGGAAAAACGATCAAGAATTTGATTACTCTAATCCCCATCACTCGACGAATCAGTTTAGAGTGGAAAGATAGGATAAGCTAGAAGAGTTGCATCACAGATAAATAGAGACATCGATCTAGGATCATGATCGATGAACAACATTTAGTTTGGGTATAAAGATCAGAGGACATTAAGCTCCAAAAAAATCTCACTTCAGATTTTTCATTTTGAGATTTGAAATACCCGAAGCCCGAAGAGCCGGAGAGTCGAAGTAAATCTCAAGCATCAGATTGTCCGAAGTGGATCTAGGTCATATGATCCAGAGCATTAGTTTGAGATTTGAAATACCAGAAACCCGAAGACCTGGAGAGTTGAAATAAATCCTCAACCGTCAAATCATCCGTAGTGAATTTCAATCGTCAGATCATTCTAAAGTGGAAGGAAAAGATAAGTTAGGAAAAGGTCATGCTAATCTCAGCGGTTGAGAAATGGGGACTTATATCTATGTTCGATAGGGCATATCGGACCCCCCTTTTTTTCCTTTAACCGGGGGGGGGGGGGGTCCGATTTGGTGGTATTTTCCATGTGGGACCCTCATACATGTCACCTTCCTATCAACTCAGATGCCCCTCGCTCATTACCACTTATTGCCTAACCCCCCCTCTGAGTAAACCACCAAACCACTCATACTTACCACCTCCACGCTCTGAATTCACACTCCACTACCCGCTACACATCAAATTCCACTACCGCACTCTGCCTCCACACTCCACTACACTTCCTACACATCTCGCCCACGTCAACAGACCACCTCAGCAAGGACATGTGTCAAACCACATCAGCAAGGACACGATTCATCCGATCTGAAAGACCGCTTTGGGTGTAATCTCAACAGTTGATCATATTACAGTAGAAGGATAGTGTAAGGTTGAAAAGTTTAAATCCAAAAGTTCTGAAGGGAGAAGTTCTGACAACCATCCATCTCAATGCTTGATTAATTCCTAGCCGTCAGACTGAATAATGAAAGGATGAGTATAAGGATCAAATCTGACCATTGATTTGTTTCTGTGAAATAAACCATCCAATATGATCCATCCACTTAGGATCACCATCAAGATTGTAAGATCAACAGTCCCATTGCATTGCAGGGATTGAAGATGCGCAGAATTTAAAAAGTTGAAGGCGGGCCGCAATTGAAACCATGGTTTTTGGGAAAGTACAAGTGGAGGCTCAAGGTAAATTGTGGGTTGAAAATTAGTTTGTTCTACACCACCTTTGGATGCTCCTGCAATCACATGGTCACATGAGTTCATCGCCCAAGGTCATATCGATGGAGGAGCTAGCACATTCCTAAGCTCCACTTCAGAGTTCGGGAGATTGGGAAGTGCCTTTTGAATAGGCGTTTGGTCACCATCAATGGTCACGTGAAGGAAGGGGATTAGAAGCCAAAGAAGCCAAAATGACTCTTTGTAACTGACGAAAGAGAGTGATTGCATCTTCCAGAGAATTCGAAGAGCTTAAGGGTGATTTCTAGAGGAGTTGAAGAGTCTTGAGGTAACTTCCAATGGAATGAAGACTCATCATAGAGACAATTGACATATGGAAGAGAGTCAAAGACTGTAACTTCTAGAGAAGCCAAAGAATCTCAGGATAATGGCCACTGATAAAGAACAAACTCAACGTGATCACCAGAGAGAAAGAAGAGTTAGGTGTATGATCTGGAAGAGAACTTGGCATGATAAATATACGCAGAATAGAGAAAAGATGGTTTCTTTTGTTGAGAGTTATTCATGTGGGTAGAAGCATGTTGTGTACAACATTTGAAACACACAGAAGAGGCATAGCGCATAGAATGGACATGGTGCACGAAGTATAAAATGTTGAATAACAAAAAGCACAAGTGAGGGAGTAGGAGGACACTGATGTAAGCAGAGTAGATAAGTGTAGCAGAAAAATGATAAGACTGGTAAGCCATTTGTTGCATCACTTTTGTCACCTAAATGAGAAAAATAAGGGTTCTTACAAGCTTAGTTGGGTTATCTAGGAAAGAAGACGGTAAAGGAAACAGTTAGAAGTATAAATCATAAAGGATAAGCAAAGAATTAAACTAAGAACATTAAAAGAGACTAGACTATAGTGCATAAGGACATTAGAACAAGAAATAAACAACATTCATGCCAGCAATGGAAAGGATTGTATTAGTGGAAAGAAAACACCGAAGAGAAAGGGAGATGTATGGGTCCCCTCTTCCTCCAAGGGAGGGCTCTTGGACCCCAAAATATTGAGATCTTCTTACAAGTAACAAACTAGAATGAAATGGTGAAGAGAATCCAAAGAAAATTCAATCAAGAGGTGATATGAATGGCTAAATTAAATTGTGTTAGCATGCTCTTGATGAGGAAAGAGGATCCTCCAAGAGAATATCAACATCATAACAATATAAATGAATTCCTTGAAAATATAGTGCACCCATGGCTTCCTTTTATAGCATAGCTTTGAGGTATTATGCAACTAGTTCTTAGTGTGAATAAGGGGCCATTTAGGGCACCTTTAGGTGTTTGACAAGCCCCCCAGTCAGATTCAGCCGAGATTTGGATGTCAAATTGACTTGGAAGTTGAACCATAAGTGGTGGAAGGCCGACCAATATCATAAATGTGTCATTTTGAGGTGTGTGTGGATTTTTGCATCCATAGTCTCACTTCAGAAACATGTGCGTTTTTCTGATGTTATCTGACTGTCGCACCTGTGTGCGCACCTTGTGTATTTTCAGCACATGTTGATTTTATTGTTGGTTGTATAGTTTTGGACCTTTTCGAGATGCATTTTTGGTCCATGAGTGAACTAATGAGTGTTTTGAAGATGTTGGATTCCTGCAACCATTTGCAGATGAAATTCCGGTGATAAAATATGCCCCCTGATGTGTGAGGTTAGGAGCATACATATAGCCGAAATACATCAATGTTTCTTCTACTGAGAGTACCTGTGTAAGAAAGAGAACCGTCGGGAGTATCAAGAGAGACCCATTGTAAGGAGAGCAGAACCTATAGGACCCAAGCCTTTCCCAAGGTGTGGAAAAATAAAACTATGTACAAATGAGGTGGGCATGCCCCATGCTCGTGTCATGTAACTCAAAAAGATGTAATACAATAACTAAAGTTGTGTGTGGACATAAATCACTGCAGTTCCCTCTGGGGTGGTTTGATAATAACGTAGGATATTTTTTATGGAAAACAAACTCTGAAAAAGGTTTTATAATAACAGAGGAAAAGTATCGATAATGTGCAAATATTGATAGTCTATCAAATTTTAGAGGCCTTTGGCTAAGATAAAACAAATGCAATAGTTGCAAAGTTAGACCCACCGTAACATGAGATATTGTTGAAGTCGAATGTACAGCAGAGAAAATTGGTGTTTCTCCCTGTGTCGTCCGAGACTCCTCATTGTAAAGGTAATGAGAGTCAAGACATTGTCTCCCTTCTAGAAACCGTGTTGATGTCGACAGAAAGGGAGACGTGACTCTAAGAAGCAAAGGGCTTCCTAAAATCCATTGGATGAGATCAGGAACTAATGAGGTACATGGATGAATTCATGATGCGGTGAGACTCAAGACTAACCTTGGTTGGAAAGATAGGCAAAGTGGCAGCAACCGTAAAACTGAATTTAGCATTAGGCGGACGACTAGACAAGGGTGAGTTGTGCCAGAGGTGCGCAAAAATGGAAAAACATAGAGATAAAAAAGGTGTATGGACTGTAAGATACTCAGGGTTTATGGATAATTTCATTGATGAGAGGAAGTGAAAAATGCCCAAACCAAGGGCGACAAGGGTTTTTTTTCCAAAAAAAGGAAGGTCACTAAAGGTGACAATAGAAAGAGATGTAAATGTGGGGAAAAAGGTTTTGTACAATTACTGAAAGAATAAAGAATGAGTTGGGATGACTGTGCAGATACAGAAACAGGTGCCCCAATATAATATGTCTTGGCTGATGATGGAGCAAGTTGTTTGGGAGACAAGTGTAGGGTGAGGGCCCCATAGGTGGGTTTTTGTATTTAGGGAAATGTATGGAGGACAATTTGTAGATGGGAAAACTGACGGTGGATGAAAATGGATGGTTGATGAGACTGTGGGGATGCAGTTTAAATAGAACCATTATGAAGTAACCTGGGAGTCCATTAGGTAGGTTAGCATAATGAGGAGAAGGAGTATGTGGTTGGTTCTCGATGATGCGTACGACTATCAAGACTCCCATATCTAAAGGGTGAAAATAGCATGAATGTCAAAGTGCCAAGGGGGACTATAAATGGGACAACTCATGTGGGGGAGGGTGCTACCGGGTGACAGTACTAAAATGTAGTGGAGGTGACAGTACTACAGAGACGAATGTGGGAATCCTAGAGACAAATATCAGTGGGTGTCACTAGGAGATGCAATTTGAGATTCAGAGGGAATGACTACATGTCAGTGTCGATGATATACGTGAAGGGACACTACTGATATATGATGATCAATTACCTGCACACATGAAAACCGAATACCCGACGTGAACAATATCTGAAGAGAAATATCATATAACAGTTATTAAGTAATATGTGAATGTAAGCATGCATACTTGAGTGTCAGATGAGAAAAATTCCCCTCGAGGGCTGAGGATGGAAAATGGCTCGGGGAATGGAATTGTATAGGTAACAGGGTCCTAATCCCGTGGCTGAATATGGATCGAAAAATGGGTACTCGGAGCTCCTAGAATTGAGTCTGGAAGTTTGGAAAAATGGACTATATATAGCTGTAGGGCCCACAAAGCCACCTCATTTGTACTTGTTGTCTTATTAAGTGGATGAGCATTTTTAGAGGAGATTTGGAGATTCTGGGAGATCAAAGCAGTTGATTCAGTATCAGTGAGCATCAAGTTAGTTGTCGTATCCTCCTGCATAGAATTAGGGTTTCTATTTTGGGCAAGGCTGGTATGGAGGGTCGTACAAGGGGTTTTGTGGGTGTGGGGTCCCCCAGTGCATGGGAAATCGAGAGGAGTAACTTTGGTGATTGTTACCATGGGGTTGTTTTCTAGTGGTGATGATGTAGAGGGGGTATCGCAAGAAGGTTGCGATGGTTCACTCGACATAAACCAAATATCGAGATATTGTGTGTTGAAAATGGTAGTCGGGCGTAGAATTTCCATGGGGAAATAAATTGGAGAATTGGGGGGATTTGGGGGAAAATCCTCATATAAATCATCTAGGAACCATGGGGGAGTAGGGAGTGCCTCATGTTCCAGAAAGAAGATATGAACCACATTAATTGATGGGGTAGGGGTACTCGCTAGTTCTACTAGAGGGGGGGGGTGTAGGGTTTTGAATAAGCGCCACTTAGTGATGCCTGTATTCAGTGATCATAGGACATTGATATGTGAAATGATCAAGTGATTCGCATAGAGAGAAAGGAAATATCATATGTTCATTGACTGAGGTCGTGACATAATGGATGTCAATGACATGTGTTGGGGTGGTTTCTTGTTGAAATCTCTGGCGTACTATTGTTAGTGTCTTTCGAAATTGAGGTAACGTTGGAAAATGGTGTGTATAATGGACATATTCTGAACAGATGGCGCATGCAAATTTGGTTTGCAGTCCTTTGCTACTTGTGTTCGGGGAAATAATGACAGTACTAGATGAAGCGACGAGTGGTGGTGGTGCTCAAGGGAGTTGAATTAGATTGCGTAGCTTGGGGAGGGATGGACACTTGTTGGTGAGGTGTTCATATTTCTTGCATAGCGTGCAAGGAGGTTGGACATGTGGGCGAAGTGGAGCAGTGGGCTCTTTATTTTTCCATCTTCCCCCAACTGTAGTAGGGGTGTTAGTGAGTGGGAGTGTGGGTGGGATGGTGGGGGTAAGTATGGGAATTTGCATTGGGATTCCTTCTATTTAGGGAGGGAGGGATGGTTGAGGGAACATCTCAGGTGGATGTAGATACCAGACTAGGATTTCCAACACCATATTACAAAGGGTGAGCATTGCGGCTACCTGGAAAGATTGTACACCCGGTGGGGGGTAAAAGAAAGAGATTTGGATAATGGCTTGGGGGACTGTTTCCAAAACCAGGATATTTCCCTGGGGGAGGGGAAGATCAGGAGCAGGTAGAGCTGAACAAGTTCCAGGGGATTCCCGAGGGAGGATTTATGTAACTAGTGGGACATCATGGATGAAAGAGGCCTTAGTGGGAGGGAGATTATCTTCAGTTATCATTACCTTGGTGGAGATGACACATACTTGTGTTGAGGGATGGATGAGAGGTGGTTCTCTATGGTATGTCCCTAGAAAGGATGGATCCTTAAAACTTCTGGGGCCCATCTCGATGAGTGGATAGGCATCTGGATTAGTGTGGACAAAAGGGAGGATGTTTTTGATGTTGGATGAAGGGTTAGGCTCATAATGTGATACTTGATCGATGGTAATGATCTTTCCATTATGGGGAAACATCATGGTTCAGAACACAGAAGATGCGACTGCCTTCAGAGCATACATGTAGATATGACCAAACAAAATATTGTGGTCAAGTGGGGCATCGATAACCTCAATGTCAATAATAATGGTTTTTCCCCTGAGTTCGATGGGGACATTTTGGAAAATCCCTTCAGGAGACAAGGGTCATCCGTCATAAGCCTTCAGAGTAATGGCAGATGGTAATAGCTCTGGAGAGCCAAGTTTCTGCCAGACAGTTTTGGACATGATGCATGTGGATGCACCTTTGTCAATAATGCAGTGGTGGACTGTGATATTCTGGATTTTAACTGGTATTTGAAAAGCGACAAGAACGAGGAGGCGGGGTTCTCCACTGTCGAGATCAAATGTGATGAGTCGAGCATCAGTAGGGTTGACTGCCCTCAGAGTGGAAAGTAATGGCTTCCATTGAGTAGGACAGGTTTTAATAACTTCTAAGACTAACATGACAGTGGGGGATTGTGCCAAGTCATCGACAAGACTATATTTGTGGGCAACCCTAGCCTGAGGGTCATTGGTATTCCTTCGTAATGGGATGTAAGGGATACAAATAGGTGTTTCAGTATTAGGGCGTGGAATCATCAAAGGTGGGCCAGTTTTGATTAGTGTGGCCTCCGAGGTAGTGGGAGTAGGGTCAGAAGATGCATTGTATTAACGATTGCACATTTGTAGAAGGACTTCTTCCTCACTAGTGAGGAGGATAGTGTGATCTATAGGAGGTCTAGGGTTGGTGTACTGTCCCATCTATGGTGGGGGTGGATGCATCTCCTATTGGGTGTTCATTACCCCTT
>CBVK0103606827.1:0-10801 GCA_900067695.1 Picea abies | reverse complement strand
GTGATAGTATTAACAGGTGGGGAATTTTCCATTTGACCTGTAGGTTCACTACTGAGTTTGATTCCAGGGAAATTGGGATTGTCTTTAAGACACGGTGGAAGGTTTGTAACATAATCATAGGGTTTACCAGAGCAAAGTCCATACGAATATGGATATTCTTCAGTTAGGAATATTTCAATTTCCAAATCAGAATCCTTTCTTAACAGAATTGTGTTTTGGTCTGCATAGGGCTTAGGGTTATTTTGGGCACATCGTGAAACCCAACGCATGGCCCTTTTACCCTTATAATTGATATCAACATGGCCTTTACATTTTTTTCTTGTGGATTTTTTAATAGACTTAACACCACCTTTGGGATACGAATCAGGTAGAGTGTCGAGTTGGGTAGTGTCAGGATAGGTCGAGGGTTCCACATTAAAAATAAGATCATAGGAAAAGAGCGAAGGAGGAGAGATGGTAGGCTTGATGAGGGTTTCTGTGATGACAAGCTTGTCAACTTGTCCTAACTCACTGCTAACAAAACCATTTCGTAACAGAAAAGCATCCCAACAATCATCGTTTAATTTCGACTAATGTATAATAATAATATTGATCAAACAATGGTGGAACATGCTAGAATCAGATTTCTACCTTTTAAAACGCTTTGCCATTTTGTATAGACTTCAAAGGAGAAAATAGGGCATGTTCAGGGGGAAATCGATAAAATTCATGAGCAACCGCAAGTGATATAAGAAAACCAAACCATATCTCCCCTCACAAGTAACGAACTGTTTCACAATAGCTAACAAATCGTGCCATCTAGGTTTTAGAGCTGAAACATGCATACCTCGGTCGCAACTGGTAATCCTCCTTGAGGTGAACAACAATGACCAGGGAACCTCTTCAACCTTCAAATTTTTGAACCACTTTTGTCCCACAGCTGGTAGACCAGTGGCTTGGCTAATAAAATATTCATTTAACTCAAGATGGACGTCTCCTATTTTAGCTCTGCAACCATCGAACGTTAACGTGGATTCTTGAGCAACTGTTAAATTAAAACCCTCGAACTTTTCAACAAACACACACCAGCCCTTCCTCTCTAAGTCTTCTCTGGCATTATCAAATGATAACAATGTCTGGACACCGTTGGAACAATGTCTGGACACCGTTGGGCTCAATCCTCACCACAGGATCCATGGCTAACAACAAGGAATCGATAGGGGATTCGGTAGTAGGGTTTGATAGAACAAGCACAGAGCCATTGCCCCAAGCTTCCCCAATGCAATTCAAAGACAACTCGAAATGGTAGGCAGGAGTGTTAATTACCATGCGTGTGAGAGAATTCGTGTAGATCGAGGCCATGCAAAATCATAATACCACACTGTACTTGGAATGACACCTCGACATAATGGTACGTACAAAGATCATAATAGTTGAAAACAACAGTATGCATATCCATGATTTGATCACAAAATTTATATGTCAAATAAACAATTGAATCAAAGATTTTATAAATCAAACCCCCATTAACATTAGTAAAATGCTAAATGGGTGGTGGTTTAATACTCATGTAACCAAGGTGTGTTCGAGACCAAGGGGTTATAACCATGAAAACAACCATGTTCATAGCAAAATATGACAAATCAACAATAAACCATATGAACACTAACCCTTTAATGAAATCAAACATGAATTCCAGCTGTGATTTTTCATGCTTACAGTCATGAAAACAAAATTGAAAAGAAGGCACGTAGAAAGCGATGAGTAACAAGTGTCGTTTAATGAAAAAGGTTGTGACGAGTGACGAGAATTTAAGAACCCTATGTAGGGAGCTTGTAAAAATAGAGATTATATTATTGCTGCCAACAATGGCGACACACTGGTAGAAGCAGTTATCTCTACCAAACGAACAAGTTCAGATTAGGATAATCAGAAAAAACTTCAAATAAAAAACAACTAAGAAACTATTTGAACATCATTATCAATCATAAAAAATTCCAGTTTTAGATTGCTTGTTATTTTAAAAGATGAAAACTGATGACAATCTTGACAAAAGAGAGTCACGATGTTAAAGTTAAAATCTTCAATACTATTGACAGAGCCGTTTCTACCAGCAGGCATCCATAGCCTCAACAGGGATGCCATTTAACCCACTCCGATATATGTATCCTACCAAGAAGTTTCAGATGAAAATGAAGGATATTTAAGGTCACAAGAATCCATATCTGAGAATTTTCATATACCTGACATTGCTTCACTGCCAGCGGGCTTGTTTAGTACGCCAACGAAGTTATCTTGGCGTCATGCATGCATTTACCCGCTACCAGCAGACCTGATCAGTATCCCGACAGGTTTACAAGCACTTCCCATAGCTCTATGAAGATTTATTTATCTTTAAAGATATTTAATAGAGCGGGGTGACATTGAAAATACTGATTTTGAACATATTTTAATAAATTACAGACCTTGAATTTTTTTTTAATTGTCCTTCATTAGGATCTAGAGATAGTTTGTTAATAAACCGAATTTCGAAGGTAGGGAGACATCTCTGAGTTAGTCTCTTAAGGAACAGGGATAGCGTAAGAAGAAATTTTATGGATGATCATGAATAGCTTCAGTTACAGATTGAAATAAAAAAAAAACGCTTTTGAAACAACAAGCTTTCTTTAACATGGCTGCAAACTTCAAAAAAATATCATAATTAATGTTTCAACAATCTTCAGTAGTCATTTTAGAGGGAAAATTTTTTCTGTTCTCTTTGTCTGAAACAGTTCATGGTGCAGGTATGTGTGTCTCAAAATAAAAATTGGTAAGCATAAAGGATGATCAAAGCAAAACAACAAAGAAAAACAAAAAGCAATAAAAACAAAAATATTTACACAGTGTACATGGGAGTGTCATCAGGTGAAATACCTTTTTAAAGCTTGTCCATTCATCGGATAGGTGTCTGGCTATCCCTCTAAATTCTGTAATCATAAGGAGCTGGGACCCAATTTCTCAGCAATCAAGAATGGTCCTAGCCACAAGTTCTGAAACTTTGTATGCTCTCCTTTTCCCTCATGCAGTTTGTCCCATTTTAGGACAAGGTCACCTACCTCAAAATTTCTATCAGAGGAAGAATTGGAATCAAACCAACTTTTAACAATGATTTGATGTTGATCCAATTTCTGTTTCTCTTGAGACCTCACTTCTTCTAATTTTAACAAAGCGTTAATTCGATTCTCCAAAGCGGGACAATCCTCTTCTTGTATTTTCTATGATAGCTATAGAGAGGGAAGAAGGATATGTGGTGGCAGAATTGCCTCTCTGCCATAAACGAGAAAGAAAGTTGAGTTACCCACAACAGTTTTTGGAGTCACTCTATCAACCCAGATTGCGTTTAACAGCGCATTATGCCAATTTTTATGGTTTTCAGAGACCGTTCTCTTGATAATTTTGATTAGATTTTTATTAGTTGATTCTGCCAATCCATTGCCTTGAGGGTAATAGATGGAAAAATATTTTAGTTTAATTCCTTTTTCTAGAGAGAAATCACTCATCTCAAGAGACAAAAAATAGGAAGCGTTATCAAATACCAGGCAGTCAGGGATACCAAAACAAGTAATAATATTTGAATTCAAAAAAGCTATTACCTGACTGATATTTACAACTTTTAATGGGGCAACTTCGGACCACCTGGTGAAGTAATCTATGGTTGTTATGATAAAATTATGCTGCTGTGAGGATGGTGGAATGATCGGGCCTATAATATCAAGACCCCACTACTGAAAAGGGGAGTCTACTGAAACTGGTTGCAAAGGGAATGCTGATTTTTGTATCCGTCCGGATGCTTTTTGACAAATTACACACTTGCGACACAAAGCATGAGCATATTTAGAAAGTGTGGGCCAGTAATAACCTGCTCTTAATACTTTATGGGCAGTGGTATCTCCACCAAATTTCCCACCAACTTCTCCTGCATGCAATTCCAATAAGACCTTTTCTGCTTCATCTTTCTCAAGACAACGCATTAGTACTCCATCAAAATTTTGATGAAACAAAATACCATTAATTAGCTGAAAGGAAGCATATTTTAACCTTAGAGATATTATTTTTGTGGGATCCAGGTGACTGGGGGATGACCCATGTTCAAGACAAAACTTTATATCATCATACCAGGGATTGACAGGGTTTTGTGCACAACAGATTAGATTTTGGTAGTGCTGTCCTGGATTTGACATATCATTTTCCTCTTGTTGTCCTGCAACTGAGTCAGCTACTAAATTGCATAACCCTTGACCTCTCACTATTTGTGCTGGGGTGATTTCTATGTCATACTCTTGCAAGGATGTGACCCAGTTTGCCCTTTTTTTGCCTAGTTCCTTCTGTACTAACAGATTTCTGACAGTCGAGTAAGGGACAATGATTTTCGTCCTAGATTTCAAAAGATAAGATTTCTGACAGGCGAGTAAGGGACAATGATTTTCGTCCTAGATTTCAAAAGATAAGATTGGAAGTGATTTACTGCTTTAAAAACAACATAGGCTTGTTGATCTACTGCTGGGTAATTAAGTTATTCCCCTTTGAAGTCTGATCTCATAAAGGCAATTGGGACTTCATTGTTTTTTGTGTTCTTTTGAGTTAGGACAACGACATAAGAGCGGTCAAAAGAAAATGTGTAGAGAGTGAAGTCTTGTGAAAAGTCAGGGCTCATTAGAGAAGGGGCATCTATTATGGCATTTTTTATTGAATTAAAAGCCTAGTTTTCTAAAGATCCCCAATGGTATTGTACGTCCTTTTTTATTAGGTTTTGTAATGGTCTCACCATTTCTAAAAAGCTGGGGATGAATCTCTTGACAAAGTTTATCTGACCTAAGAAAGATTGCATAGAATTTTTTGACGAGGGAGGGGGGAGTTTCGAAATGACTTGAGTTATTTCAGGGTCGATAATCATCCCTTCGCTTGATACAATAAATCCTAAGAGCTTACCTTGTTCTACTGCGAAGATAGATTTTTTAGGATTCAAAAAAATGTCATACTTATGACATCGCTGTAGAATGGATCTTAAATGAGCTAGATGATCTCCTTTGTTTTTCAAGAAGACAGTAACGTCATCTAGGTAAACTACGATAGATTGATTGATTAAGCCTCAAAAAGCAATGTCCATTGCTCTCTGGAAAGTGAAACCAGCATTTATGAGTCCAAAGGGCATCTTCCTATAAGTGTAGGTGCCCCATGGAGTGCAAAAGGTGGTTTTAAGTTGGTCTGGAGGGGACATAAGGACTTGGTTATACCCTGAAAAACCATCCAATAAGGATAATCTTTCAGAACCAGATACCTGTTGAAGGATATATTCCATAGGTGGGACAGGGTAGTTGTCTTTATCATATGCTCGATTAAGATTTCAGAAATTGACACATAGTCGGATTTCACCACTCTTCTTTCGGAGAGGGACAAGATTAGAGACCCATTGTGTGTGCCTAACTGGGAAGATTATCTTAGCATTCATGAGTTTATTTAATTCCTTCTTGATAGTTGGTTCGAGTTTTGGATGCATTTTCCTTAACTTTTGTTGAAAAGGTTGGGTTTGGGGTTTCATAGGAATAACGTGTTGTATGATGTTAGGATCAAAGATTTTTAGGTCGTCGTATGTCCAAACAAAAACATCTTTGAATTCCTTAAACAATTTAATAAACGTTGTTTTTTCTTGTTCAGAACATCCCACCCCTAAATTAATGCACTGTGGGTTGTATTTAGTTCCCAAGTTTACTTTTTCATGCGTTAAAGAGGAACTATTCGTTTTATAGTTCACTGATTTTTTGAACTTGTCGTGAAGATCATAAAATTTTTCTAATCTAACTACAGATTTCGGGATAGAATTTACCATGTCTGATGAAGATTCAGGAGATCTCGGATATGGTATTACCATAAAGTCATGAAGATTTTCGTCATGAGTACCTTCGTCGATTACTACGCCATGGAAAGTTTCTTCCATATGCAGGAAACTTATAATCTGTTGATCGTCATCGAAGACTCTCCAATTCGTGATGTTGTCGGGGGCGGATAGTCTAAACAATAGTTCGACGAAGAATGCATTCGGAGATAAGCCTTCTGCAGGGAAAAGTTTCAAAGCTACATTAGCTAACAAGTCAGCTTTCAAATTATTCAATATAGGAATAGAATTTATTTTAAATGCAGAAAACTTATTCATCAAATTCCATACCTCAGATTGGTATCTTTTAAGGTGCGGAGATAAACAGTGGATAGAATTTTTTACCTGTCTAACCACAATTTTCGAATCACCAAAGATAGTCAAATTTTGAATGTTCATATCTAATGCTTTCATGAGGCCTTGCAATAAATCCTCATATTCTGCTATGTTGTTTGTACATTCAAACTCTAACCTACACACAATCAGGGTTTTATTACCTGCTGGATCAATAATCACGCAGCCTGCACCAGCTCCTTCCTTGGATCAATAATCACGCAGCTTGCACCAACTCCTTCCTTGTATTTTGACCCGTCAAAGTAAAGAGACCATATTTGATTGTTGTCGGGTGCATGTGACCATTGGGTAGAAGTTGTTGGCTCCATATATGTCAAAACTTCATACTATTGTTTTGGGTTAGTGATAGCGGAATTTTCAGCCATGAAATTGCCGAAAAGGGTATCCATCCCTTGTATTTCAGGTGAATTGGAAAAAGGTGTGAATGGCTCATTGGGATCATTTAAATATGTCACTATGAACTTTAGGTAACGCTCACGATTTGCCTTGATTCTGTTGGGCTTTCCATTCTCGAGCAACCATAAGTGAGATTAATCCATCGCAAAATAGTCGTGTAGTTGTTCTGACCAGTCTTTGCTTAAAAACAAACCATAAACTTCTGGGATATCTACAACAATAATATCAATCACTTGATGAACTTTAGGGTTAGACGACAATCTTATAAACACATTTCTCAATTCGCCTATAACTTTAACACTAGTTCGATCAAGCTGGATGATCTTCAAGGTGGATGGTTGAACTTCAACATTAATCTTTTGACTCACAGACCATGGCATTACATTAGATGATGCTCCTGAATCTACCATATAGTTGTGCACGTTCCTATTGAAGATTTCAAAAGTTAACAAAAATGGAGGGACATTTCTACGAGTACTAATGGTGTAAGCTTGTTGCTTTTTACTCACAGCCTCTAAAACTAATTTATCTACATTTGTTACATTATTTACATGAAGGTCTCTTTTCTCGTGAGGATCAGAAGTAGTTTTGGTGGAGGCCTTCTGAGGAACTTTGGGGTTATTCTGAACACCTTTGTTATTGATTGGATTGCCATTTTTTCTATTCTCTGCAATATTTTGTAGCAGTTTTTGTAGAAGAAAAGGAAATTTTAATAATTCATAAACATAAATATTATCCCTAATCTTTTTTAGATATTCAACCAAATCATAATCTAAGCTTGGGTTTACTGAATTTTGTTTAGTCTCGGTTGATTTAGACTGTTTTGGGGGCAAAGTCGTAGTGACTTCAGAAGAAGGCTTGTTTGTTGTCTTACTCCTAGTATTGTAAGGATGCACTGTTTCAAAATTAGCTTGAAAAATACTATCCGAAAAATGACCAAAAATGTTTGGAGAGGATTCATCTTCTTCTACTATCTCTTGTTCAACTACTTCCTCAGGGATTTTAGGAGGCATCAAGTTATCCTGTGCTTCTAGAATCGTTTGAATAGAGAATTGCAAGCTTTCTAGATTTAGGCCTTCATTATTTGAATTAGGTCGGTTGGTGGGAAAAGGATTCCTAAATGGGGGTTTGTAAGGCCCTTTTCTTGAAGAAGCTTCTTCAACCATCCTTTTCAAATATATAACTTGATTGGATAGTTTTTGAATGACTTTCTGCAAGTTTTCTAAATCTAAGCTTTCAAGTTGGGCTTTGTTTTGAGAAGGGCTAGGGAGGATTTCGATTTTCTTTTTGGAAGATGAACTAGTCTCTATTTCATTGCTAGTAGTGTCTTTTAAGTTGAGGATGTCTTTCTCAATCTGACTGGCCTATTTGACGGCTTCTAACAACGTGGCATTCTTAGATCTTTTTACCCAAATGGCTATGCTTTGATGTAAGGCTTTCATATAATATGCTATGATCAGATTCTCGGCAGGCATCAAATCTATAGGGATTCAGTTATTTAGTGTTAAGAACCTTTGATTAAAGTCTTTGATATTCTCTTTGGGGTTCATTCTTAAAATAGAAAGCTCCATGACTAGAACTTCTGGAGACTTGTTATCTCTGAACTTCTCAAGAAAACAAGATTCAAACTTCTCCCATGACACGATGGTGTGGGGTTGTTGGGAAAAGTACCAGGTAGAGGCATTGCCCTCAAAGGTGTAGGGAAACAATCTATAGACTACGTCTTTGTGCTCGACACTACGAAGTATAATGGCTAACATAAACTTTTTGATGTGATCTTCGGTGATCTGTTTAGAGTCTGGGTCAAATTTAGGGAGTCGTTTCTCCGAGTGTTTTGGTAAGGGATATTGAGGCCCAGGTATGGCCACTGCATCTTAGTTGAGCCAGGGTCTGGCGGGATTGTTCTGGTTGGCCATAGGTGTGGGTGGTGTCGAAGGCTAGGATGAGGAAATGCCTTTTTCAGAGGACTCTTCTCCGGAAGAAGAAGGAGATGAAGGAGGTGGTGATGGTGGTATACCAGATCCTCCTGCTGCAGGAGTGAGGATTGGATCTGTAGGGTTTAAAGTAAGGTCAGTGCCTCCAAGTTGTTCTCTGATATCAGAGAAGTATAATGGTTTGTCCAAAGGTCGGTTTGGTTATCTTAAATGGGTTAAGGCACTATGTGTTCTTATGAGAGATTGACGAACAATCTCTTGTATGTCACCACCCGTAGGATTTGGAGTTACTGGTTCAACTATGATATGTAGATCGTTGTTTGATGTGATTGTTGTTTGAGGGACAATTTTTTCATTTGAATGACTTCTATTAACTATAGGTGAGTGGGTAGGTGGTGGATGAGTCTTACAACCACCTCGTGCCATTAATAATTTTCATGCCCTCCTTCTAGCGCCATTTGTTGACGGGCGAAATTGATCGCTCATCAACTGGAGGAGTGAATCCGGTCCAGGGTTGTCTACTTAACCCAAGCCATTTGGATTAATCCACTCCGATGATTTTAGCGACTCCGTTGGCCGATCTAAGTCCTAAGAAAGTGAAAGACAAAAATAGAGAAGATAAAATAACTTAATGAAAAACACTCGCTGAAAACTATATACAAATCTAATATATACTTACAGTTTGCTAACTAATATTTACAAAATAACTCTACTTATTATATGTACAATATATCAAAATGATTATATCTCTAATATATGTATAACATTTACAGAATGCAAATTTTCATCTAAATCTGCGAAAATTGAATATGAATTGATTTATTTAGCGACAACAAAACTATCACTCAATATTTTTGATTTATTTTTATAACGTTTATGAACAAGAAATAAAATAGCAATTGTCTAATTGGAAAACAAAGATAACAAACAATACAATGTATTTAGACTACAGGAAATTCCTATATTAATTAAACTAATGAAATAAAACAAGGGAACTAACCTATAATCACATCTCCCATTCGTCCTGCATACAATATCCAATTTCATTGTGTGATGAGGTAAACCGCAATAGATCTTACAAACGCTTCTCGTAAACATGAAGTAGCAGTGATTGAATGCTAATGACATAACATATAAGAGAAGTAGTGACAACAATTTTATGATTTCACAAATGGTCACATTGAGATAAATCTGGCTGTGAAAATTTGTATATAAATGTTTAATGAATAAAGAAGATTAATCTTCTAATCTCAAATTTGAACAAAGTAATTACTGTATGTAATATAAGAGACATAAAACATGGATATCATATAAATTTCATCATATCAATCTGTAATAAACCATGATATCTAAAGTAGTCACAATTTAATTACAAATCGAAATGACCATAACTTGAATAAAAATACGATATATCGAAGCTAAAGCTGTGCAAATATCAATTTCCATTCAAGTCTATCAATTTCCATTCAAGTCTGTCAATCATAAATCCATAGTTTTTTGCTCCTAGGCAACGATGATCTTTTTTTTACAAAACAACACATTTATATAGGTTACAGGATCAAAACGTTTCCTGTGGATAACATCTAATTTGTTCCAAAAAAAGTGGGGGATGCAACCTCCCAGATTCTACTTGATATCAAAACTAACAACCTATTCTAAAACAACATAAAGATAGCATGTTGAGAGATGCCACCAATGGTTCAAATCTCCTTTAGAAATCGTAGGTTCCTGAAAACAAATAAGAATAAAATATTTCAGATGCATTTTCAGTTATTAAAAACAAGTAATTCGAATTTTAGTAACTAGCTACAAAATCTCACGATTTTGTAGCTAGTTATAATTATAACTAGAATCATATTTTATTGAACCAATCAAAACAGACCAGAGGTAATCTGTGCAAACAAATCATGTATTCTAATTTTAAAAAAAAAAAACATCCTAAACTTATTTTTAAAAATCATACCTCAGATTAAGGGATTTGACTTAATCAAGCAATCTTTGAATTTACAATGGTAGTCGTTGCTTCCACGTTCTTAAAAACAATAGACCCTGTGGTTTTTTGTCGTTTATCTTTGGTTTGAGCTACATATTGTAGTCTTCGATTCTCTTTCGTTAGCAAATTCACCTGGTCTTCCAAGGATTTTAGTCGAGACTGAAGTAAAGGCACATCTCTGTAATACCTATCAATCCATGATCGACATTCGTTGCATTGTGGCTGAATAGACTA
>CBVK0103606749.1:0-11648 GCA_900067695.1 Picea abies | reverse complement strand
CTCAAGGATGAAACCCTAGGGGAGAGAGGCTCACTTTGGTGTAGGGGAACTAGGCCTCAATGCTCTCTCCTCCTTCCTTAACTTAATGGAAATGACTAGCTTGAATAATGTTTTGATAAGAGGTAAGACAAGACTATTTGTAAGAAGCATGTTGCTAAAGCAAGGCCTTACTAGGAAAACCCTAGGGAAAATTGGATCATCAAGGTGTAGGGGGACTAGGCCTTAATTTGTTTTCTCCTTCCTAGCTCAAAAAATAAGAAATCGGCTAGTAGGAAGAAGAGGGATGGAGTGTTGCTAAGGAAAGGCTCTATCCTCTTCAACAAATGGCTCAAAACCTTGGTGGGGACATGAGACAAGGACCTTTAATGTGTGCTTGTCACCTAGGGTTTTATTCAACAAATTACAACAATGGATGCAATAAAATAATACTACAACCATTCAATTAAGAAGTCTTGCAGAAATTCACTTACATTTAACCAAGAAATCACATACAAAATCCTAGTTGTAACACTTTCCACCAAGGGAAATGCCAAAAGTGCCAATATAAGTCGAAAAATGCCTTCCTTCAACAGGTGTGCCTCCCAATTTCAGCCAAGAACTCTAAGAGTGGCGCAAATTCCAGACCTCACTAATGAGTGAGATGAAAGATGATCCTAAAAAATGAAGGTAAAAGCCCTCAATTTATATAGTATCGTGACCTAATTTTACTTTTTAGGTCATGAAAAAGGTCGACAAGGCCAAAATACTAAAATCATATTTTTTTACCTTAAATGCTTAAAATAAAACCCTAATCAAGCAAAAGAGAGATACCATCCCCTCTCTAGGGTGATGTTAGCCCCTTCTAGGGCAAATGAAGCCTCCAGGAGAAAAACATTATACCTCCCTGGGCTTCTCCAAGCTGCCACACGTGCCAAACTGCCTTGTCCATCTGCCAAAGTGTCCATGAAGAAAGGATGATGTCATAGATCTCATGGGTGATGTCCTACACCTTCCAAGGCCAACGTTCCACTGAAAAGGGCACAACCCCCTAGGTAAAAAGATAATCCTAAAAAATGAAGGTAAAACCCTCAATTTATATAGTAGCATGACCTAATTTTACTTTTTGGGTCATGAAAAAAGGCCGACAAGGACAAAATACTAAAATCATATTGTTTTACCTTAAATTCTTAAAATAAAACCCTAATCAAGCAAAAGAGAGATGTCATCCCCTCTCTAGGGTGATGTTATCCCCTTCTAGGGAAAATGCAGCCTCCATGAGAAAAATGTTATACCTCCTTGGGCTTCTCCAAGCTTCCACACATGTCAAACTGCCCTATCCATCTGCCAAAGTGTCCATGAAGCATGTATTAAGTCACAGATCTCATGGGTGATGTCCTAGGCCTTCCAAGGCCAAGGTTCCACTGAAAAGGGAATAACCCCCTAGGTCAATCTCTGTCGGAGTGCCTCTGCAATATGTCCTCCTTCTCTCCTGTGAAAACCCCTCTATCCTGTCTCTGCCCCCTGCTGGGGTCTCAGCATCCATCGGGTGGGCTCTTCAGCCCCATGGAGGTCTGAATTGATCATCTCCCCATGTGTACCTATCTAAAATGGTACTTGTCTGTCGGGCATGATCCTGCACATCAATAGTTGTGCCCTCCATGGGCTCATAAGTCACATGGATCATAGCAATGTCAATCACATCTAATCATCAATATTTATTAAACTTGTGCATAAAACCCCTTTACCCCAATCTAGTGCTCAAAGAGATTATAAAAGTCTGTGATACAAGTTTGGGGGTAGTGACAAGATGTCCTATTGGGCTAGTGTCTATTGGTAGATAGAGGTCTCTGGAAAGGATTAAATCCAAGTCATGAATATGGGCGAGGTGGATGGGGATGCCTAAGAAAAAG
Organism: Picea abies; assembly: GCA_900067695.1. Taxonomy (NCBI): domain Eukaryota; kingdom Viridiplantae; phylum Streptophyta; class Pinopsida; order Pinales; family Pinaceae; genus Picea; species Picea abies. The sequence goes on along the minus strand of CBVK0103606749.1, from coordinate 9,759 downwards.
GTGCAGTAATAGCAGGGGTGGCTTACTAGTGGGTGCCTCTGTGGAGGGTGAGCTGCACCTGTCATGGATGCATAAATTTCCAAGCCCATTCATGCCTTTTAATATTTATTTTTTCCAAGATGCTAATCAAAGGACACTTCCCTGTCTTGGTGACCAGTGGTGGCAATGTTAGCCACAAACATTTCATGGAAATGAGAAGGTTGTCTCGTGATGACACCCCCTTTCTCTTGGCTATGCTACCAAGAGCCGCTACCCTGGCGTGGTAACCAAATACTGGTAGTGTCATACCACTAGATTCTCATGGACCTAATAGGTCGGCTCGTGATGAGACCTCCTATCCCCTAATCAAGTTTTGTCTCTTTTATTGTTTATTATCTTTTTATTGTTTTTTCTTTCAAGAAGCTAGTCAAGGGATATTGCCCTCGCTTGGTGACCAGAAGTGACAATGTTACCCACAAGTACTTTCACGAAAATGAGAAGGTTGGCTCGTGATCATACCCCCTTTCTCTTGTCCATGAAACCAAGAGCCACTACCCTGGCTTGGTAACCAAATGTTGGTAGTGTCATACCGTTAGGCACCCATGGACCTAATGAGATGGCTCGTGATGAGATCCCCCATCCCTCAATTAGGTCTTGAACTATTTTTTATGGGTCCCTATGTTTCTTGTTGAGAAGTCTTTTATTGATTTCTCAGGGATCTCTTAGCGAAGCATCTCGAGGTTCTATTCTTAGGCTTTTATTTTCAGCTACGTTTACCCCCCAGGCCTTTATCCCATTCTTCCTGCAAGTTAAGGTACAAACCCTAAATGATCAACCCTATGCCCAAACCAAGGTAACAGGATGGGTGAGCAGAAAATAATATGGGAAGTGGTATGTATGACGGGAATGGATGATGGCTCTTTAGAAATACCCACAGTGGAAACTCAAATTCTATGGACACAACTCACTAGGGCATCTGGTCATTTCCCCCTAGACATGGTGAAGTGGACAAGCATAAGATCCAGGCACCCATTAGAAGCAAAGGAATCAAATGCAGATATTCAAAGTTTATGAGGATCAGAGTGACACATACCATGATACTCGGACTCATTACCTCATGAAGCAAGAACTATCTCTGATACAGGACCAAGCCGAAGGTGATGGATGTTGTTGTTGTTGCTGACAAAGTGGAAGCGCTGAAAGGGAGAAAAGATGGGTCATCCAAGGCCATGATCAAGTTGATTTGGCTCTCGATACTCCATGTCTAGGACTTGTGGGCCTCGAGACATGATCTCCTAGTTATCCATAAAAGTCGGGATAACACTACACAATGAGGAAATAAAGTGAGTCTTTCAAAATGGTTCACAAAATACTTTGTAAACTCAAAGAAAATCCACTCACATAAACCTACAACAATACTACTATAGATTTATCCCCAACAAAATTCTTTGCTTGGGGTTTTTAAAGTAAAACAATGTGAGCTAGATAAACATAAACTGAAAAAATGTTACCTCACAAGAACACCAAACAAGAAAGGAAAGAGCACTCCAATATAACACCAATAGATCACCACAAGGACACCAAGAGTTCCTCCAAACCTTCACTTATATTATTGAAAAGAGTGGCTGCAATATGGAAACAATATTACAAGAGAGAAAATGGGGGAAGAGCAAAAGAGAGTGAGGAGAAAATTGGGCAGCATGGAGTTGCTATCAAATTATATGGAAAAAGTGGATGGGTGATATTTTTTTTAAGAGAGAGAGGCAAGAGAGATCCCCCTTGCATGCTCTCCAAGTGGAACTCATGCAAGAGGGGGTCTCCACTAAGGGGGGGGCACCATAGATAGAGGGGGGCACACTTTAGGAGAGAGATCAAATGAATGAGGGGGTGGAACCCCCTTTTCCCTTGTCTAAACACTCAACCAAGCACCAAAGGGGGGCGCCCAAGGTGTGAGGCCCTCTCAAAGTTTTATTTTTTACATTTGGCCATACATTCATGAAGAGGGGGGGGTGCCCCTCCTTCTAGGGAAACTCAACAACTTAATAGAACTTGACTTGTGGGGGTCCTTTCTCACCTTAGAACCCTTTCTTAACTTAGGAATGAATTTAGGAATCATTCCCCCCTCCTTATCCATGACTTTAGTCACTTTTACAACATTTGGTGTTTTCACCTTAACCAATTAATTGTTGGTTTTTTACTGAGTTGGAATCCTCATGGACATTGACCTAGCAAAACTTGTCCAATTGAGTTGAAACTTGGTCCAAGTCTATAGAGGGTCATAATACATTTGTGTCGAGTACCCATACATTTGTGTCGAGTGCCCAGGGATGGATGTAGAGACCCCACGTCTAATGCTAGCTCATGATAACTATTTTCACCTTGAAGAAGGAGGTCATCGCCTTTGGAGGCACTCTAATAGGACCATATGATGAGCTCCCAACTCCTTCCACTTGAGCACTAGCCTTTGGAGGCTTGGACATTACCCCTATAGCCCATGACGTCACTAGGGCTCATCGAAGATAAAGTGTTGATGGAGGAAGACACTTGGCACCTTGTTTTAATGTTTGGAGGCATGATATGGCCTTTGGAGGCCCAACGTTCCACCTAGAACCCTCATAGTTTCCTTATGGGAGCCTAACGTCACCCTAGAAGGGATGATGTCACCCTTTTTAGGGAAAATTTAATATGATTTTTTTAATTTTGTAATCAAAGGGAAAATACTTAAGGTCAGCCCTGTATTATATTAACATTTTGGTAAAGGAGATATAAATACCCCTTCAAAACATTCATTTTTGACATAACACTTCCTCACGAGAGGACTTTTGGTCTGAAATTTTTGCCCTAGTGGAAACATTGGCTGAAATTACTAGTGCACACCTCTTGGAGACCCGAGGAGGCACAGAGGGGCAATGCATAAACTCAAAAGATGGATTTCATCAAGAAAGTGGGGAAGTTATATATTCCTACTTTAGACAGGTCATCACGATGCTCAGCTCAGGCCCATGCTTGACACATATTTCAAGCTTAACCCAATGACAGAGTTAAAAGCTATCAACTTCGCCACCTTACACTTGGATGGGGAGGCCCATGAGTGTTGGTACCATGGGCTGGTGACCTTGGGTCACAACCACATTACTTCATACTTGGAGTTCACTGAGAATTTGATGGATAGATTTGACAGGAGAGATCCAAAGCTCCATTTCAGAGATCTTACATAGTTGAGACAGACAAGGTCAGTTGAGGCCTTCATCACAGAGTTCCAACAAAAGGTAGTGGTCATATCATACATATTAGAGCACATATTGGTGATGTTGTTCATCGAGGAATCGATACAACCATTGAGGGGTTGGGTTAAGGATTTCAAGCCTCACACCCTACAAGAGGACATTGTGCACATGAGATACATGGGGGACTCAACACTGAGACCTAAGACCTTTACCAAACCCTTTGTACCACAAAGAGACAAGGATCAAGAAAATCCTCAAGGGGAATGGAAGGGTAAGCCCAAGTTGGACTATGACACCAGATGGGAGTTGATGAGGAAGAAGCTTTGCTTCTCCTGCAGAGACCCTTGGGTCCCAAGGCATAGATGCATGGGAAAGGGACAAATCCAATACATTAAGGTGGAATCAGGAATTGAGGAGGAGGATGAGGAGATCGAGGCACAAGAAGACAATGATTCAGAGGATGAGACAAAACATGAGCCAGAGTGGTAGCTAAAGAAATCTCAGATACCGATAGAGGCACAACCCAAGGAGGAGACAAAATCTTGTAGAGAGGTGAAAAGGGGGACCATAGCGACCCTTTTCGGAGTAGCCAAGTACAACACTATCAGGCTCAAGGGCCTTGTACAGGGATAGTGCATGACAACTCTAGTTGATGGTGGGGCCACCCATAATTTCATATATGCATCCTTGGTAACCAGGAGGGGGTTATGCACTGAGGAGTTTGAGGGATTCCACATGGCAGTGGCAGATGGATACACGATGACATGTTTGGACATGGTCCCAGATCTAGATGTCAAGCTAGGTAACTACACCCTTACAAATACCTTTTAAGTAGTTGACCTATCATATATTAATGCAATATTGGGGGTACAATGGTTATATTCAATGGGGGAGATTGGGTTCAATGATCAAACGTTGACCATGAGATTTAGAGACGCCAGTGGATTGAGAGTGGTACTAAGAGGCATGTCTACAGGAGCACCCTGAGCAGTATCAACAAAGAGGATGGAGTGTATCTTTTGTCACGGTGATGTATCTTATGTAGCAGATTGTTTGATCACCTCATGGAAGGATTCAGAGGGAAGAGAGAACTACCATCCACAGATCAGGAAGCTTCTGAGTCAGTATGAGCCAGTAATTGGGCCGATACCATTGGGGATATCACCAGATAGGGAATTTGAGCATATGATCGAGTTGGAGGTAGGGGCTAAACTAATGATCACAATGCCCTATAGGCACCCCAAGAGATTCAAGGACGATATTGAGAGAGCAATCAAAGAATTTCTTGCGATGGGGCACATCAGGCCCAACACCAGTCCATTTTTTTCTTCAGTCATTCTGGTACTAAAGAAGGATGGCACATTGAGAATGTGCATTGATTATAGAATTCTCAATAAGAAAATGATCAAGAACATGTATCCCATTCCGTGCATAGATGAGTTAAATGGGGCAGTCTTCTTCACCAAGATTGATATGTGGTCAGGACATCATCATATCAACATCGGAGAGCAAGACATAGAGAAGACAATATTTAGATGTCATTTCAAACATTTTGAGTTTTTGGTCATGTTGTTTGGGTTGACCAATGCACCTGCCACTTTCCAGTCTTACATGAACCACATCTTTAGGGGGTAGTTGAGGAAGTACCTTTTGGTATTCTTCGACGACATATTGATTCACAACAGGACGTGGGATGAGCATCTGGCACATCTGGAGGAGGTCTTAGGCATTATGTAGGCATAGTCATTGTTAGGACCACATATTGTACCTTTTTGCCCATACTTTTTGCCATTATTATACCCTTCATCACTTGTATTTAGACTCATAATATCACTTCATCTGATCATTCCAAGGTATACAATGTCCTTTCTCATTACTATATGCTTAATTTATTTTGCATAATATTTTACATTACTTTTGTACTTAACCATTGATTAGAAGTGCATAAGTGTCCATAATTGCAGATTAGCATTTGAGGCCTGTGCTGAAACACAGAACTGTCCAAGATCGTTGTTGCTGAACTGATGCTGAAACACGGAGCTGCTACATAGTCCGAGGTCGCATATGCCGAAACATGGAGTTGCTACACAGTCCAAGGTCGCATATGCCGAAACACGGAGCTGCTACACAGTTCGAGGATGTAGATGCTGAAACACGGAGCCGTCACACAGTTCAGAATTGCAGATGCTGAAACACAGAGGAGACCACCAGAACCAACGATGCTGAAACATAAGCCGTTACAGTTAGAGATCAAGGCCGACACAGTCAAGAGCGCAATTCACGTGGCTGAAACAGCCCGTGAATTACGATGCTGAAACGGCATCAGTAGCGATGAGAAGAAGCTATTACACCAGCCGTAACAGCAATACCTCATTCAGCTCCTGTATTAGCATTCAGTTGCGTGAGAATATGACATCCTATGCTGATTTAGAAAGAAGATCCGATTTAGGATAGGATTCAGATGTGCTTTGTAATGATTGTATCGAAGGGATTTCCTCTTTAAATTCAGGGGAAATCACCATTCGAGATATCCAAGATTTGATGCATTGAAGCAACTCCAGAGAAGCGGGACACATTCTATTTTTTCAATTTGTAATGTGATATTTCGACAGATGAATATAAGACTTCTTTGAGTATCCTTCTCTAGCTTTTCGTTCAGGGGAATCTTGTGAGAAGGGAGGGCCCACCTTCATCACAAGATTCACCCATTAGATAGAAGTGTGTTAGTATAATTTCTGTTTACGTTTTGTTTAACTGTCGTTTGCTGAAACACTGTTTTAATGGATTCCTCTTTGCTGAAACACTACTGACTCTATCTTAGTTATTGAATGGAATTTGTAATTCTTTTTATCAGCAATCTTGTGTGATGATTTTGTGAGACTAGCAGAGAATTGGTTAAAGGTCCCTTCTCAGACAGAAAGGGATCGGGACATCATACCCTCTGTAGAATTCATTTCCTGTTGCAAGTGTGCTAGCCAGAGATTTGGTTAAAGTGTTCCTGCTTAGACAGAAAGGGACTACAACACCTTGTCTTCTGTAGATTTCCTTTGCCTTTGCAAGTGTGCTAGCCAGAGATTTGGTTAAAGTGTTCCTGCTCAGACAGAAAGGGACTACAACACCTTGTCTTCTGTAGGTTTCATTTACCTCTGCAAGTGTGTTAGCCAGGTATTGGATTAAGGGTTCCTATTCAAAAAGGAAAGAACCAAAACATCCTTTTCTCTGTAGACTTTCCTTGGTGTTAGCCAGAAACTGGGTTAGAGATCCCTGCTCAGAAAGAAAGGAATCAGACTGCCCTATTCTCTGTAGACCTCAAACCTCACAAGTGTGCTAAAACAGAAGTAAGGCTCAAGGCTCCTGCTTAGACAGAAAGGAACTAAGTGCTTTGTTTTCTATTAGATAGAGTTAATTGTTTTTTGCATTATTGTTTTCATGAAAAGAGTGTTAATGCTGAAGTCTCTGTTTGAGAGTAAGAGTCTTGTTCTCTGATTGCAGAATAGTTGTTCTTTCCCATTGCAAGTATTATTTTAATGTAATCTTAGATTGATCTTTAAGGAACTGCAATAGGGAGGTTACTTTCCTGTGATTTAATGCAGAGCTTCAGTTCATTCAAGCAAGTATAATTAGTATAGATTTCTTTACTACAACACTAAGTTGCTTTTGAAATTGAGAATATACTGTGTGTGGTTATCTTTGAAACAAAAGAGTTCCTTGGGTTCATAATTTATGTTTCACTTGGTTGTTTAAAATTAATTAAGCAATTATAGTGACCAATAGTGATTATATGCCAAGGAGTCCAAATGTGATTTTGGGATGAGAGAGATATTGTGCTTGGGGCATATCATTAGTGAGCAGGGAGTACAAGTTTATCAGGAGAATATTAGGGCCATTCTAGATTTCCAACACCCAAAAAACTCATAGAACTGAAGGGATTCTTTGGGTTATGTAGTTACTATAAATGGTTTTTCATAGGATTTTCACAGTTGTGAGCACCACTCACAGATCTAACCAAGAAGGGTGATTTTCATTGGATGGATGAGTCACATCAGACATTTGAGAAAATGAAGGAGGTTATGAGCAAATGCCCTGTTCTATCCCTTCCAGATTTCTCTCGACAATTGTCTTAGAGTGCGACGCATCAGGGGTGGGGATTGGAGTAGTTTTGATGCAAGGAGGCCATCCCATTTTCTTTGAGAGAAAGAATCTCAATGAGTCAGAGAGACTCTACTCAATTTACAACAAGGAAATGTTGGCCATCATGTATGCCTTAACCAAATTCATGCAGTATCTGGTGGGTAGCAGATTTGTAGTGAAGACTAATCATAATAGTCTCAAGCATTTCCTGGATCAAAAAGACCTCAGTGAGAGACAACATAAGTGGGTTTCCAATATCCAAGCCTTTGAATTTGTATGTTAAAGGAAAAAGGAACGCCATAGGAGATGCCTTGTCTAGGAGGCCAGCAAGGTGTTCAATGATGGATATTTGCACAGATTGGAAGGCACATTTGTTGGTGGATTACTCCAAAAACAAATTTTTTTGTGAGGTATTGGATGGACAAGTGGTTGATGGTAGATACCAGGTACTAGACGATGTCATTTTCTACAAGGACTAGATCTACTTGGTTCCAGAATCTACCTTGAAAGGGAAGATTCTAGTATTGAATGCACAGGTGGTTGATGATAGATATCAGGTACTATATGATGTCATTTTCTACAAGGACCAGATCTACTTGGTTCTAGAATCTACTTTGAAAGGGAAGATTCTGAAGGTGTGTCACGATTCGCCTACAATTAGGGATCAGGGGTACTTCAAGACCTACAAGAAGATCATGGAGAGATTCTCATGGAAGGGTCTAAAGGATGATGTATTGAAACACATATGGGAGTGCACGACATGTTAGCAGAACAATTCTGAGTAGACACACCCCGCCCCTCTCTCTAGGTAACTCCAAAGGAAGAAGTCACTTGGTATTGTTTGGGGTTAAGGAGAAATTCAAGATGAATGATACTTTCCCTTTACTAATGAAACAACAAACATTAGAAACAATCAATGATATCGACGTTTCATTTTAGAAACTTCAAAATAGAGATATGTGCTACTAAAGACAAGCAAAGATAAAATTATAGCAACAGAAATGTATCCATAAATTGCAAGTTACGATGACAAGAATGAAATAAAGACTTTGCAATTTGATAGTATTTGTCACTCACAATTTCAAGATTAAAATCAAGTCAATAAATGACTTAAATTGTTGTCCAAACACTTATAACAACATTAATTTATGATGATGACAACAATAGAAACCGCTTCAGAAAAGTACTATAATAAAGCAATAAGACAACTACTTCAAAATCCAATGATTATAGTTTTCTTAGTACAAATGTTTAGTGGTTTTATGGATAGCTTGAGGAGTGTTAAGGGGCTGCAATGATGGTTTTAATAGTAGTTACAACAACAACAACAATCTCAAACAACTTCAGAAATTTGCACCTAAAACACTAGAAAAGGGAGGACTAAAACTTTAGGATGATAGCACCTAGGCAAATGCAAATTTTTGGGTTAGTTTTAGGGGTTATTATGTTGATTAAGGCTACTAAATAGGGTTGTAACAAAAATTATAACAATAGTAATATGGTTATTAGTGTTAGTGAAAGTTTCAAGAAGATGTGTTGAAAGTTGTTTTTGGTCTCATTCATCCACAAGAGTGTAAGAATCGGTGCCTTTTAGGGCTTATGGTGTCAATACCAGTAACAATATCATTTGGGAAATATAATAATGATAATGCTTAGCTAAGGGAAGAAGTAAATGCAAGAGGTTCTGGCATTTCAAGGCCCCAAACATTTGTTCCTTTTAAGGGAGGTTTTTCTAGAGAGTAGGCACTTCTAGGCCCTAGTGTAGCTTCCTTCCTTAGCTTTTTGAGAGACAATTTAGTTGGTGAGAAGAATGAGATTACTAGAGAACTATCACTTTAGGGCTCTAATAATCACTCTTAAGAAAATGTACAATTGGAAATATCAAGCTAGTAGAATATTTATAGAGAGAAAGAAGCATTTGTTGTTTCTCCCGTATGGTTTAAACAACCAATTTCATAATCTTAGACATGAAACAAGTAAATTTTACCACAAACATTCATAGCATGAATAAAAATTCATATTTTCCACTTACTTCACCAAGAATAATCAAGTCAAATCCTAGTTGAATACCATTCCACCATGAAAAATGTCAAAATACACCACCATAGAGCTCTCCCAAGAGGTATGCACTAGTTATTTCAGCCAATAATTCTTAAAGAGGGAGAAAATTTCATACCACCACTTATGTGTGATGATTTATGATGATAAAAATGAATGTACTTTATGTTTATTTATGCCAAACTTTGACCTTTAATTAATTTTAGGTCAAAATTAAGGTCAACTAGGCCAATTTACAATAAAATCCAATTTTGACATAATAAAAATTAATTAGCATCTAAAGACACCTCCAAGGGTGACGCCATGCCCTTCTAGGTGACGTTGAGGCCTAAAGGTGGAACGTTAAGCCTAAAATGTAACATGC
>CBVK0103606732.1:0-15056 GCA_900067695.1 Picea abies | reverse complement strand
TTTATTCTCCCACAATTTGTTGTGATACTCATGCACGGGCTTTTCTTGGGCTGGATTCCAAGCCCAGCTCATCAAAGGGAATGGTGTCATGGAACATACAGTGTCCATGATATATGCAGACATGAAAAATGAGGATGTTCTCCCGCTTGCCTTCTGCTCCCGATACTCTGTGACCCTGTTGGCCAAACTGTCTGAGAGCATCTTTGCCCAATTAAATGAGCAACCTTCTGCAACCCAAAATATGAAAGGCACCCACGCGATGTAGAAATGCGAGGTGTCTTCTCTTCCAAATAGCCGACATGTCATCATGGCCACATATTTATACTGTGGCTCCAAAGAAGCGATAGAATATACGCCCTGGTCATTTGCCCTGAACTTCGTGGTGTGCAAAACCCAATCTTTAATCAAACTGAGCATGGTTTTGTCATATTCAGTGCACTCCTTATGTTTGAATCTCTCCAGGAATTCAGCATCATACATGTATTCAGATGTTGTCAGGAGCTTATACATGGTTTGGATGTGCTCCGATCTAAAAGTCCCAACCGTGACCTGCTGGTCGTTCATGATAGTTCTGGTGAGTAAGTCTATGTGATCCAACGCCCATCGGATCATATCATAATAGGGAAGCAACCATGGTCTGGTTGCTACCTTGTGCATTCCAGATTGAACAAAAATCTTGTATTTAGTGTTCAAGTCGTCCTTTTGGTTGTCATCGGAGTCTGAATAATTCACCAACTCAGTTTGCAGAATATCTGAAACAAACGACCAGCTAGGGACTGAATCAACACTCCGGGGTGAAGTTTCAGAGACATTATCTAAGCCTTTCCCTGCAACCTCGATATTCGCCTTCGTTGCTTTCCTTGGAGCCATGGCTGAAACTTGCATTTTCGCTCTCCTTTGATAAAACTGTGTATACATGCAGATAGTAGTTAACTTAGAAAATGACGAGCTCTGCGTGCTTATGAAAATTTTTTTCATTATAATAAAATGAGACTCCTATATATATATTTGAAAATTTTGTACTCTTCGAAATAATTCTATCAAATCACAATTAGAAACAAATTTATTGCATAAAGTCCGATCTTATTTATTCCTAGATTCACCCTAATTCTTCATTAATGGCATCAATGTTTGGCGGTTTGACAGGCAGTCAGGGTATGGAGAGCAAGTAGCTACCTCGAGAAATGTGCAAGCCTCGATGTGTGGGACATATCTTGCTTTATTTTAAAATATTCAAACTTAGCAACGTTGATCAATTTCTCGCTTTTCGCTGCATCGTGGATTTCCTTTCCACATTTTGAGTCTTCAACTCGCGAGACTGTGAGGACCGATTTTGGTTTAATTAATAGTAATCAAGATTTGGAGCATCATTAATTTCATAATCACTTTATTAGCCATATCGCGACTTGGAACTTCAAAGACAAGTTTCTAAGAGATTTGTATGCCGAGTCGCGAAACTGTGAGATGGCAATGATTAGGACTCATAGAAGGGAAAGAAAATCGTAGATTAGGCGTCTAATTAATTAGTCACGCTATAATGACGTCGTGACTTCGTGAGTCGGGGTTTTAAATGCCGTAACTTTCTAAAATATAGTGCCGAGTGGCGAAACGCCGAGAATAGATTTAACCATGGTTAGCCCTTTTGCCTTTAATCCTTGACCAAGGTTAGCCCGAAAGAACCTCGTGTTCTTGGCTCTCGGAGCTGAAAACATAAAAGTTCGAACTTGGCGAACGTCGAGGCACAAAACCCCGACGATGTCTAATCACTGAGTTAAAATATTTGACCCTGGTTAATATCTTGAGCGAAAATTTAAAACGAGTTTGCAGTTTCGCGACTTGGGACGTGTGAACTCAAAGATTAAAGTATCCAACTTGCGAGATCCCGAAATAAAACAAAAATCATGAACATGCTTACAGAAGTGGATTTGTTTTGAGGGTAGAAAAAGCATCATTGCTCATTTGAAAAAGTTGCAGAGCTTTCAAAGTTTCGGGAGGGGACAAAATCAAAAGGCCATTTTTTAGATTTCAAGTATCAAAAATTGAAAATTGTGAAGGGTAAAACTAAAACAAGGGTGGCTCCAACATAGGCTCCAACTAGGGATCCCGCCTTCCTGTGAGGCAGGAAGAAAAATAGACCATGTGCCAATATTAAGTAAATGGAGTCAGAAACTCAAACCAGCAGAACGATTCCAAGGAAAAAAGGATCGAAAGGGGAAGGAAGACTCCGCTTTTTACCTCGAGAGGTTTTTTCAAAATCAGATACTCTTTCTAAACACCGTTGTAGTCCCTTTCACAGTTTTCCCTTTCCCACTACTAACTTTGGGTATGTTTTAAAACAATCGAAACGACCCTAGGAGATTCAACAGATCTTGTGACTCTCATCTTGCATCAAAGGAATGAGATTATATATTTTTAAATCGGGGAGTCCCGTCTGAATTTGGGGTGTTGATCAGGTTTTTTGAAAGTATTGGTTACCAGAGTAGAGTGATATTCATGTATAACAGCCTTACAGATATCTCAGACATTGCTTCACTACTAGCGAGCCTGTTCAGTACCCCGGTGAAGTTGTCTAACCCCTTTTTACTGAATTTCCTTTCACCTCTTTGGAAAATATTTATGCGTTTAAATGCTAAGACGAGGGCAATCATTTCTGAATTTCCTTTCATCGTCTTCATGGACTAGGCGGGGGCAATCATTTCTGAATTTCCTTTCGCCACCTATCTTATAATTTACTTTTAAAGCACGAAGATGGGGGCAATCAGTTTGTATTAGGGCTGATATCTGTGTAATATTTGTATCAGAGGTCTGTTAACTTATTTTTATTACTCGGTATCAATCTTCCTTTGACCTTCCCAACACCTTCGTTCTTAGGGAGACAGGGGAAAATAATAGATTTTTAAGGGGCATCATGTTCGAGCAAGCTTGATTCTTCCAAAACCGTTGAAAAACCTAGGAAAGTTAGGATCGCTCTAAATGTACCTTCGCTTAGTAGGAGATTAAGTAGTTGTGAAGACCGGCTTTCCTATCAAGATCTGTTTCGAAACCCCTGAGGTTTAAAATGAAATACTTTTATCCCTTCGCAATAACTCAAGAAGATGGTGACTTGCTAAACTTTAGACCCAAAGATAGACAGGATACAAAGCAACGATTCATTGACTGAAAGTATGGGGGTCAAAACAACTCGAGATTGACTCTTGTAGATAACTTCGAGGATAGTTTATTTCAACTGCCATTTTTTCTTTAGTGTATCATTCAACTTATTTTGAAACAAAAATTATTAAATCAAGCAATGATCCTCCTATCTAACATTTTGTACTGTCGTTTGAAAGATGTTACCTTGATTTCCCTTAACAATCTTTCATAACATATATTTTTTGAGAAAGTTTCCTTTTTACCTTTTCATTTCATTTTCTTTGCGCAATAAGAAACTATTTTATGTATCACCTGTTTTATGCCATTCTATTTCTGACACCGACCAGCAAATTACTTTTCCTGCTAGTTTCGTCTGCAGCTGGAATCCTGTAAAAAGCAAATGTGAATCTTATTAGAAATGTGTCGAGATTTTAAGAACAAAAACCGAAAATTAAAAAGTAAATGTTAAAATGAAAATATCTATATGTACAAACATGAAATTTATTTATTTACAATAATTTTTTTTTTTTTTTTATTTAATGTTATGTCATGTAATGTTTCAGATATCACCTGTTGACAGGGGCGCTGAGGATTTCTCTGTCGATGTTCTCCAACAGGAACGATTTTTTCCCTTCCAGAGCAGATACCCTGTATGGTCCATACCAGAGGTGGTCAAATTTACCATGTTTCGCAGCTTCCTCTCTTCTCGCATCCCATCTTAAAACTAAGTCACCTAAGAGGAACTCTCTGTCTTTTGCCTTGAGGTCGAACAAAGCTTTCATATCATCTTGATACTTCTGCATCTTCTCATCAACCTCCACTCTATGTTGTTGAACCTCGATCAGCTGGTTAATTCTCCTGGTTACATGATTGGGTTCTTTGTTCTGATCCTGCCATAACTTCCTTACTGGCAACGCTAAGTTTATAGGTAGAACCGCCTCTGTCCCATAGACCATTTGAAACAGCGAAATGCCGATAGACCTTTTAGTGTTGATGCGGTTTTCCCACAATGCGTACTTCAAGTGCACATGCCAGGACCTTTTATTTTCATCTAGTACTTTCTTGATTATGTTAACCAGGCTCTTGTTTGATGATTCGGCCAGCCCGTTTCCCTGGGGGTAATAAGCAGTGGAATGGCCGAGAACGATATTGTACTTCTGACAGAAATTGATCATAGCCATGGACTTGAAGGCCTAGGCGTTGTCGGTAACAATCTTTTGGGGACACCCGAATCTTGACAGGATATTATCTTCCAAGAAGTCGATCACCACCGATTTTTTTGCCCTTTTGGTTGGAATGGCTTCCACCCACTTTGTAAAATAATCTGTGGCTTTTAAGATCCACTTATGCTAAGCACTGGAATGGGGATTAATTTCCCCTATGAAATCTAGTCCCCATTGTTGAAATGGGGCTTCAGTTTTGACCGGAACGAGTGGTAGTGCAGGGAGTTTCTGTTTACCATCGAATATTTGACATGGGTTGTAGGCACGCACTTTGGCATTGACGTCCGAAAATAGTTTCGGCCAATAATATCCGACCCTCAAGATCTTGTAAGCTGTGGCTCTCCATGCATGGTGTCCTCCACAGACTCCTTCATGAAATTCTTCTATGACCCGTGGAGTTTCCGACTCAACCAAACAGACTAGTAGGAACCCGAGTGGATCCTTCCAGTATAGCTAATTTTCGGTGATGCAATATTTTACAGCATGGAGTTTTAAAGTTCTGCATTTGGCTGGTGATAGATCATTTGGACATTTCAAGTTTAACAAGTAGAACACTATATCTTTATACCAGCCTGAAGATATGAACTTTTCTTCGACCTTGCTTGGATCTGTCTGGTCATGAAGCTCGTGCAAGTGTGCGTCTCTGTCTTCGCCTTGGAGGCAATTAATATCAATAGCTCGAAGATTTGACTCAGCCAAGAGTTTGGCCAGACCCTGTCCCTTTATCAATTTAGTTGGCTTGACTTCCAGATCAAATTATTGTATTTTAGCGAGCCAGCACCCTCGTTTTCCATCACTATCTGGATGTACCAATATATCTTTCACAGCACTGGTTGGCACGTACGCGATAATTTTTGAATGCAATACATAGGTTCTGAATGCTTTTAGCGCTTTCACCATTGCGTACGCATATTTTTCTATTATGTCATACTTTAGTTCGGTGTCTCTGAGGCTCTTACTAAAAAACGCGATTGGTCGTTCGAAGCCTTTGTCATCCTTTTGCAGGAGCACCGCGGCGATAGTATGTTCAGAAGCAAATGAGAAGATGAGGAAATCTTTCAAGTAATCTGGGCTTGCTAACACAGGTGCCTCACTGATGACTTTTTTAATATGCGTGAACGATGCTTTAGCCTCGGTCGTCCAATTTACTCTGCTATCTTTCTTCAACATTCCTGTGATCAATTTGACAATCTCAGCAAAACTGGGGATAAACCTTCGTAAAAAAATTATTGTACCTAAGAAGGATTGAATTTCTTTTACGTTTCTAGGAATATTTATAGTTTCTATTGCTTCAATCCTCTTAGGATCAATCCTGATCCCATCCTTAGATATGATATGTCCCAGAAGCTTACCTTCATGCATAGCGAAATGTGATTTCTTTGGGTTCAAAGACAGACCATACCTGTGGCACTTTTCGAAAGTCTGTTTTAGATGTATCAAATGTTCTTCATTGGTTTTAGAGAAAACCATCAAATCATCGAGGTAGATGACTACGAACTTGTCTCTTTATCCCATGAAATCAATGTCCATAGTGCGCTGGAATGTAGCTCCTGCATTCATCAAACCAAACAGCATTTTTTCATACATGAATGTACCCCATGGTGTGGTGAAAGTAGTTTTTTCTTTGTCTTGCTCGTTCATGGTGATTTGGTTATATCCAGAGAACCCATCTATCATAGACATTCGATTTGCTCCGACTACCTTTTCTAGGATGTGGTCCATTTTGGGGAGTGGATAATTATCCTTAAGGGAAGACTTATTCAAGTTTCGGAAATCTACACACAGTCTGATTTCTCCGTTCTTTTTCCTGACTGGGACCAAATTTGCCACCCAATATGAGTACCTCAGAGGTACGATTATTTTCGCATCTAAAAGCTTCTTAACTTCCTTTTCAATCACGCGCAACAAAATGGGGTTAATTTGTCTAAGTTTTTGCCTAAACGGCTTGACCCTGGGCTTCAAAGGTATCTTGTGCTCAATTATGGAAGTGTCATACATTCTAAGCTCATCATAGGACCAGGCGAAAACAACTTTGTACTATCTGAGTAGGTCTCTGTACTGGACTTTTACCTTGGGAGGGAGGAACTTAGATATCTTTACTATCCTGGATTCTTTTTCAGTTCCTATATCCCAGTCCTCCACTTCTTCTGGTTGAGGCTGCAAAGTGGATTTCACAGGTATGTCATTCTGATCGAAGAGTCTTTCTAAAGGAATTAAGCCTTTCAGAATTTGGTTGTTTTTAAGGACCAACATACAATGATCCGCTATTTTTTCTTGGAAGGTTTCAGGATCTTCTCCTTCTTGCATAATCCACATCAGGTCATGTTGATTCTCTTGGTCTGGATGAGTTTCGGAGAACTCACCTACCGCTACAAGAAATTTCTCGATTTGTTCATCATCTTCGAAAACTTGCCAGTGTCGGATATTGTCTGGTATGGAGGGTTTGTATCTAATTTCAATGTGATATGTCAGTTTGACGGTCATGGGAGGAGAAAAGGTTGAAGCTACCTTGGCCAATGCGTCAGCATGTAGATTCTCTACGCGAGGGATAAAATGGACCTTTAAAGATGAGAAAAATTTTTCCATCAAATCCCAAGAACAATTTATGTATGTTCTTAGTCTGGGATGCTTGGCTAGGTATTGTCGATTTATTTGTTTAACTATTAGCTCTGTGTCACCATAAACTTCCAGGTTTTTTATATTTAGCCTTTTCGCAACCTCTAATCCTAAAACCAATGCTTCATATTCGCATACGTTATTAGTGTAATCTATTTCCCACTACAGTCGGTAAGAGAAAGGAACAATGAATTTACCTTCAGGAGCTACTAAGAGCACTCCCGCACCTGCCCCTTCATAACATAAGGCACCATCGAAATACATTTTCCAAACTCTGGTATTATACAGATCTTCTGTCAAATGACTTGTCTCTTCCTACCTCATATCGAGTTCCTCTGGATACCCATCCAAAACATCATCAAAATACAAAATGCAATTCCCTAGATCTTGGTCTGCAACGTAAATGGGAAAGTTATTTGGGTTTTGAGGGTCACTGACTGTATATGATAATCTTGTTTCTCTATACAACCGAGTGAAATGACCACCGAACACAGGGATTGTGGCATATGTCATTTCCAACTGTAGAGAACCCCCCAACTTGGCTCCCCAAGATCTAGATAGCAGCATGCCATATTTGGGGGGAATATCTGCGATAACCACATCCATCAGGATGCTCTTGACTAGGACCTGAGCCAGGGTAACTACCAGATCTTTTATCATCCCCAGACACTTAACCTTTCTCGAATCAAAAGAGTACATATTTCCATAAGGTCTTGTAATCTGGAGACCCAACTTGTCCATTATTATCTTGGGCATAACATTATGAGAAGCCCCTGAGTCTAACATACAATTATGCAGTAATTGATCATGTATATTCAGGGTGATATAAAACTGAGCGACGTGGTCTTTGGACCCTTCGAAATGAGGACCAAAGGTGATGTTAGGTCTATCATCTTCCAGGTTGATAACATCAGACTGACTTTCTAGGTCGTAGACACCCTTAACTTGGCAATTTGCTTACGATAAGCGGGATTTTTTGCTAATTCTACCAAAGGAACTGGTATTTTAATTTTGTTTAACTCATTTTCAAAACTGAAAGATGTGTTTACCTTATCTGTTTCTTTGGTTGAGACTTCCACATTTTTTCTTTCCGACTTACTTGTCTGGATCGCTTTATCACTCGTGATCTTAGTTGAATACGTAACTTTATCTACTGGTTCAGTTTCTTGTGTTTGAGTTTCAACTTTTTTCACCTCGGACTCTTGAGTGCTTGTTACCTTCATTTTCTTGTTGGGTAACAAGGTCTCTTCCGAAGGAGGTTCATAAACTTGACCTTTTTGAAGGATTTTCTTAGGTTGATTCGTTGAGGTAGGCTTACTCTTAGATCTTAGATTATACTTTGGTTGAAACTCGGCCATTATCATCTTTGCTTCTGGTTGAGATACACAGGGATCAGTGTGATCACCTTCTTCATCCTCATTAGACGGTTGTGGGGTGTTCAATGATTTTTCATAATCTTCACGAGTGAGATACGGCTGCGAACAGTCATCACCAAAATTCGTGACTTCATCTTCTGAATCTCTGAAATCTTGGAAGTCATTTGCTCCTATAAAATTTTCGTTCTTTAGTGGAGCTTGTATTTTTTGATCTTCATTCTTTATTTGTTTCTGTTGATTTTGGGGATTTGGGTTTCTCCTGAAATCCCTTTTATTTGAAGAATCATCCTTAGCCTGGTCCAACTCCATCCTAGAAATTTTGTTGGACAGTTATTTAATTACTCGGGCCATATCCTCTACTCTATCATCAGTGTATCTATTTGACCCAGAAGGACCCACTGGTTCCCTATAGCGTCTATTTTCGTGGTTAATTGTTTCTAATTTAGCCTTTAATTTACCAGAAGCCATCATGTTAGATTCTATTTCGACAACATCGTCTTGCATTCTATTTAGGGTGGCTCCTCTTCTTTCACTCAAAAGTAGTGCGAAATCCGGCTCGAAAGCTCCCGCGAAGGTTACTTTGGCTGAGGGTTCAGAGGGTTTAACTGCGGCTGGAATCTTATTATACAGTTTGTTGAATCTCAGAATGAATTCCATAACTGTTTCTGAGTTCTTTATCTTTAGGGAACCAAACTCGGTAAGATAATATAAATGATCTTTTCGCTCTCCCCATTGTCTGAGAAAAGCATCTTCCAGAGCATCATAGGTCTGGATAGAAGCTGCGGGTAAGTTCCAAAACCAGGTTTGGACCTGTCCTTCAAAGGTTTGGACAAGGATTCTAGAATAGAAATCTTCGTGCTCGATACCACAGATGTCTGCGAATTGGTCAAAGAAATTTATATGCTCAGCTGCAGTTAGATCTCCCTCCCCAGTGAACTTAGGAAGATTTTTGATGTAATTTTCAGGAAGATCATGAAGGGGGGCGGGAAAAACCAGGGGATCGTATCTCACTGCTACTTTTGCGAATACTTTGGGAGGAGGGACATTCCCTTGACCTCCACCACCTCCTCCAGCGGCTGCCATCGATTTAGGTGTAGAAAATGAGTGTGTAACACACTCTTTGGAATCAGGCGAGACCGGGAAGTTCTGTCGAAGAAAAGTCTATATGTCAACTGTCGACAAACTTTCTAGAGGACCTTTACCCTTGTGTATGGATGGGGAAGTCGAATGAATCTCACTCATATCTTCAGAGTATTTTGACGTCAGATCTTTGGTATCAAATAGAAGACTGCGTGAAGTAGAAGGTTCTGGATGGCATTTAGTCTTTAAAAGTGGGTTTTTTGTCTTTAAAATTTTTTCAGGATCACTAACAGGCGTAAACAGTTTACCATAAGGGTTATGTCTGGTATTCCTTCTACCGGATGCCAGTTTACCTTTTTGTGGAGTCGCCAAGTGAAAGATTCAAAAAAAAAAAAAAAAGCCTTAAAACTGTGTGTACTCTATGTTCACTATCAAAGAGTAACACTTTCAACGAAATAAATGTCGTTTTCCTAGGGAAAATATTTCGTAGCTTCACTCCCTGGCAACGGCGCCAGAAATATGTTGTTCCTAAGTCTGTACTAAGGCTTAAAAGTATAGTGTCAAGGCATCCGAAAGTAGGTGAAAGATAGGTAAGAGAGTAACGTCAACCTTCGGTATAGGAAACTAGGGAAGATTTCTACGTTCTCATCGTCTAGCTTCCAACTGTTCCTGAGTAGTTATATCTTGTTCAATGGCTGCCCATGAACATTCAAGTTCCTCCCGGTTATTAGCAGTTTTAAGGATTATGTCAAAAAGATTTAAGGTGATATGTGTTTGGTTCGATAGTTCGGGTTCAATATTAGGCTGTGTCGTTGCAGGGACAGTCATGAAGGAACAGTAAGATTAGGAAAGGATTTAAAGAGAGATTAAATGTTGTCTTGATTTGGTCGAAATAAAGAGAATTTTAAGTTGGAAAAAAATAGAAATTCAAATTGAAGGCTCTTTCCTGTAACTATATTATATTTTATATAAAGGTGTGATGTGAGAGAAAAACATTTGGCTGCATATAACGCAAGGTTCCTGTCATAGAGAAAACTCACATATAAACAGAAGAGGATATTAGTAAGAAAATAAATGACATGTCAAAGAATATACGTAGAATTCTGAAAGTGCAGATTGGTCTTACACCCACTGATAGTTGGTGCAGAGGAAAGACAATAAAAAAATACAGAAAACCAAAATCCTTTTGTTATAGTAGTGGTCGTACTAAAGTATAAAAAAGCACATCAATTATGAATAATGGAATGAAATGAAACATGAAATATAAAGAAACAAACTTGTAACACAGTCTTGACGGAATCGAGAATCTTAAGATTTGCTTATATTAACTTCTCAAATGCAAAAAACTCTATTACAATCAACACAAAAAGGTCCATCCCTCTTTACTTCTTTCTGTGATATATTTATACAATTTTCTCGATCAGTTAGAATCTCAACGGTTATACAAATTCGGTTATAACTGAGAGGAGCGCAATCGCTCCCTTTCTCCTACTCTATTTTTCAATTGGTGCCAGGTGCTTGTCTTTGCGCGGATTCGGTGTAGGTGATACATTTTTCCACGAACTGAGATATGAGTTGTGAAGGTTCTACTTAACAGCTAGCCTCGGCGAAGTAACATTCTCGGGCTAACTACTGCAGCTTGTCCCCCATTTGTGCATCGACGATGTCGAGGGCACTTAGTTGTGCACTGGGTTGGATTAAGTGCTTGTCAACTTGAGCCATGTCCACCCTGTCCATATGAGAGATATCGACCGAATCTCTCTCATCCTTCTCTTTCAGATCAAGCAAGACCTGTTCTACATTCATTTGCATTAATTTTTCTGCATCACCTCCACTGTCCATACCTAACAACTCACCATATATAGCATTGAAGGCTTCTTCTAATGAATTGGTTACTTTTTGGGCCTGTTCCTTGCTTAGATCAATATTATGCTCCCAATCCTTCAACAGAATGTTACCTCTAATTTGTTCTGAGATGGTGAGTCCGGGAGGAAATGCCGAAAATCTGTTGTTTATGGCTATCACTTCCTCCTAAAAGGTGACCTGAGCTGCTTCTGCATTCCTTTCTCTGACAGTCAGGTTCTCGAAAATCCGATGCATCAACAGACAATCCTCTCGGATTGTTCCTACTTTGGCGAGCAAACTCTGTTGTGCAGAAGAGATCTTGCTCCGAATCTAGGTCACTCGAGATTTAAACCCCTCGACATCGATCACCCTACTTTCAGTGATCTCCACCTGATCCTATAGCTCTGTAATCATAGTCCTCTGCTGACCAGCCTGCACCCGACCGTCTCGGATCACTGAATGCGCTTGTTCCAACTTGGCTTTGAGCACTTCTATTTCCTTTTTATCAGCTAGTCGAGCCAATTCTATTTCCCCACTCACCTGACCTTTAGTGCTTTCTGTGGCCGAAGCTACTCTGGCTTCGAGAGTCTTGATCAGGCGATTCTTTCTTTTGAGCTGATTTTTTAACATCCCGACCGAGAATTGATTCGCCGATGCATACGCTCCTAGCGTTCCTGCGATCTCTGTGGTGAATTCCTCATTCTTTTTGTTCTTTCCATCGGTCATAACTTTGAATTTTTTAGCAGTCGATCCTTCGTCCTGGTAGAACTCCCTTTTCACCACCGCTTTCCTCTTTTTGTCCAAGAAGAATTCGTTTGGAGGAATTTCTTCTGCTCTGATAGGCCTCAGTTCCTCATTGATAATCCATCCTTCTTATATATTTCCTTGCATCGACTTCAGGGGGGTGACAGAAGTGATGGGTTCCCCAATCTGTTGTGATGCCTTCCCTGGGGTGACAACCGAGTCCTGCTTCTTCGGAGGTTCAGGGGTCTTCGTCTCAGTTTCTGGATTCTGGGTCTCTGGCGGGTCCAGATTCTATGTCTCTACTTCGGGCTTATTCGTTTGATCCCCCTCGTTATGGCTTTTTCCTGAACCAGAAGTTGCTTCTTTGGGGCCTTCATCATCCTTTGGTTCCATCTCAGAAGTGCCTGGGCTCCCTCCTCGCAACACAGCAGGAAGACAACTTCGTCTGTTTTCCTGAAATTTTAATACAGAGGACATGTCTTTGGGTGCTAAAGATTAGATCCAAACTAGCACTTCCGCATAAGATCTCACCCCTCGAAAAATGTCATCCGAGGGTGGAAACTGTTGTAGGAAAATCTGCCTGCGGACAAGTAGATCGACCTCTAAGGCTTGACCTTAACCATTAGCGTTGATTTTAGTGGTTGTTCTTTACGCAAAAGGGGTGCATGGAAGTGAAACGAATGAAATTAAGATTCTGACCCAAAGAGTGCATCAAGCATGATAAGCAATCATTTTCTTTCGATGAACGTCTAGCTAAGGGAGAGAGAGAGTTCTTTCACTAACAAGCACATCTACGGAGTGCCCTCAAACAAATCTTTTCTCAATCAAATTCTAATGTAATGCAAAAGTTTTCTTAAAAAATGCCTCCTAATATACTCAATCAAACATGCAGATATCTTTCTTGTTTGCGTATGAATGACGATTAATGCACTCACAATGCTAATCTTTTGCTAATTATTTTCTTGGTATGGATGAGAACCAAACTAGCAGAAGCGAACACACGCAAGCAATACACCCTTCGTAGTAATCGAAACGAAAAAGCGAATGAAAGGAAACAATCAAAGAGAAAACAAAAGCTAAAAACCCAAAAAACAAAAACGAAGAATAAGGACCTTGACCCAAAGCAGAGTGGGGGGTTCTATAGGTCTTTGATGACTTTCACCAAGGTTTTGTTCGAATGAATAGAAGAAAACAGAGCATAGGCTTCAAGCTTCATTCAATCAGGAAGTTTCAAAGACAAACGGTGAAGAAGGCCACAAGATCCGATCAACAAGGTGCTTATCCTTCAGAAAGACTGATGTCAAGATTAAACAGGAAGAAAAATTGACTCATGAGGTCACTCAGCAGAAGAACACAGAGGCAGAAAATCAAAAAATTGCAAATTTGGAAGGTTTTTGGGCCAAAGGAGGCTGGCGCTCTGTTGCCAAGGGAAAAGAGCGTTATAGCGCTCTGTGTAGGGCTGCAAGAAGTGCTGGTGCACTGGTGATACTAGGGAAAGGGCGCCAGGGTCTTAAAGTCCCAAAAATGTCAAAAATTTTCAAGAGATGAGATTTGAACTCGACAAAAATACTGAATGTGACAAGGTGAGGAGCCAATTAGCTCATGAAACTAATCAAAGAGGGGTAAACCAGGTCTGAAACAATCAAGGGGCAGAACAAGGTCAATGAGGAGAAAAATCAAAACAAGAGGCTTTGATTCAAGGCTATCTCCCCAGTGGAGTCGCCAATTTCTGTTGTAGGAAAATCTGCCTTCTAAGGCTTGACCTTAACCCTAGACAGAAAAGTGCTTATCATGGACACTGAATTTCTTTCGAATATATCTAAGCCTAATGCATGAGAAGGAAGAGTAACAGAGGTACCTCTTAACCGATGTTTGTCCCTGCACGCTCCGAGTTGCGCTCCAATCCTTTGCTCCTCGCTGAGGTCTGTGGACAAAACAAGATATGACCACTTCCTACTCTATTGACATTAGCTTGAAAACAGATCTATCACTGAATGATAAGTTCATGTAGCATAAGACACAAACTAGAAAGAAACAGGCCAAGCGTGTCATATTAATGAGAATAACGACAGCAGTACTTACAATCGTAGATGCGAATGCAACAGCTTCGTCAGGTCCTCTTCGTCTAACCCTTGCCTGAACGATCCACAACCTGGATGGCAGCAGCTGCACTGATTACTTTTCTCTAGCTGGCTGCAAATTTCCTCCAAGACCATAAGTTTCACACATGTAATTCCTCCTTTTCTCCTCACCATAGAGCTTGCTTATATAGGTTGGGAAGAGGCTAACCACTTGAGTTATGTTTAGAACCAGTTAGGAACCTCTTCCTTGGTTGAGAGATCTTTTGACAGAACCAAGGATTTGAGCTTAACTGCCTCCTAAACTCGAATGATTCTCCCCTTATTCTTCTCACCGGGCTAACAGTTCACCCAGAATAGGGAGCGCTCCTTCAAAAAGGTCATAGAGTGTTATAACGCCCCCAGAAAGGTCCAGAGAAGCGCCAGTGCTCCAAATTTGGGCAACGCTCCTGAAAAGGGGTGGAAGAGCACTATAACGCTCCTCAGCCATGGTGAAGGGGCGCCAGCGCTCCTCAGGTAGTGTTAGAGGAGCGTTCCCCTTCCAAAACCTTGATTATGAAGCCTTCTAAGGTATCAAGAGATGTTTGACTTCAGTAGACCAGTTTCCTTCCTTCAAATTGAGTAAATGAGATGTTTCAAGTGCCTCTGTAATGTCGTCATTGAGGTGACATGATTCAACAGTATCTACGACACTCTTATGACCAACTTGCAACATTTGCGACAAGATGTACAGGGGTTGCGACACTTGCGACAAGTGAGAGGTATGTGCGACACTTATCCAGTTGAGTGATTTGGATGTGTAACAGAAACTTGTGTTCAAACCTCTTCAGCCCACAATTAGCTAAATGGTTGCTTACAATTTTCTGAGGGTCGTGTTTTTTATACTCAATGGAGACCAAACTCAGGTCCTCCAGGGTTGCAGCCTCGGCTTTAGCATGCCCAAAATCCAGTAAAGAATAAGA